>JAVXUM010000036.1:16896612-16920110 GCA_035590655.1 Pouteria glomerata
AGACATGTATATTGAAGAGCATTTTTGTTGTCTATATTGTGTAGTTGGATTTCGGGGGTTTGCGACCAAGACATGTATTGTTTCTTTTGTTGAACTGCTTGAGCATGTGGATGTCTAATTGGCTGGTCATTCAGGGTCTTGTTCTACTTGGGTAGCGTCCTCTTGATGCCTTTTATCAATCAAATTTAATTATAAAAAAGGAAAGAAAAAGAAAAAGAAAAGAAATGAATTATGTTGTCGTGTGGGCTCCTCTCAAATTGCAAGCCCCTAATTTTAGTTCTGGGGATACAGTCCTTGGTGAATTTGTGGAATAGTCATTACTAGATCTGCAGTATTAACTTCTGTTTGTTTTTTATTAAAATGATTGTAGACTGCTGTGAGCAAACCACAAAATGCTAGAGAATGGATGTGTTTTCCGAATGCATATGTCAAGCTTTTAATCAAAATGCATATTGAGGTGATTATATATATTAAACGGTCTTAATGTACTGTGTAGTTAAAAGTACCTATATGAATGAGTGTTAGTTAAGAGGCTCTTAGATGATGTGTGATAACTCAAGAAAGCTGTAATTAGAATTGGCAAAGCTTAAGTTGGGGATTAGATGAGAAAATGCAGTGTACGACATTTTGCTCATGTTTACCGAAGAACAATGAGTGTGTGACCATAGGTTTAAATATTGAGAGGGTTATCAATATCATGAAGGTAAAGAGACGGTTGAGGATTTAAGGTAATGCTGCTGGATAGAATTAAATGGTGAGTGGGTTTTTGTTCCCAACATCTAGGAATTGGAGTAAGGTTTTGTTGAGTTCTAGAAATTGGACCCCTCTCATTGGCTCATTCTTTTCTTATGCAATAATGTTATTATTTGGTCCTCCAGAACGAGAGTGCATAATGCTTTATAATATTAACGTGTTGTAATGCGCATGAACATGTACATTCTGAGTTTGTTCAGTATTTTTAATGAAGTACTAGAACAGACACTAGTTTTCTTGCTATTCTTTCTATTTTTGCCTTGTTTTGATATACAAGATAATGTCATCCTGCTTGGTGAATTTCCTATGTGAATTAAAAATTTGTTCTTGTTAGTATTCTGTTTACTTTTCAATATGTTTAGGGCTTGGAAGAGATAGAAGGGCAGAGCAGTAGCAGCAGCTGCAACAGTGAATATGGTAAAGAGCTTGATCGTCAGTATCCCAGTCTAATCTCAAATCTTGAACCCACTTCCTCAAATGGAAGTTGCAACTCATCAGACAGCCAAATCAGTTCTATTACTAATGGTAAAGTACCAAATCCTGTGTCTTTCCAGTTTATTACCTTTTATTATAGAACAGATACACATTAATGTCTTGATGTAGGAGGCACAATAATTTTTTGGCAAATACAAACCAACATGCCAGATCAGAAACACTAGGTAGTGGTGTAGGATCAGTTTCTTTGTTACTTCGTGCAAGCTTAATTTATAATATTATGTTCCAAAACTATGGTGTGACATGAATAAATCGTATAGACCCAAAATGCATTTGTGGAAGGGAGACAAATCTTCAATGTTGTGTTGGTGGCAAATGAGGTTATTGACTTTAGGTTAAAGAGCAAGACTCCAGACATAAATTGCAGGCTGGATATAGAGAAAGCATATGATCATGTAAATTGGGAGTTTCTTTATTTAATGGAGAGAATGGGTTTGGGGGTTACATGGAGGAATTGGATTTTTGGTGCATTTCCACATTGAGATTCTCAGTTTTGGTCAATGGAACTCCAAAGGGTTTCTTTGGATCTTTAAGGACTCTATGCCAGGGGGGCTCTTTTCCCCTTACCTGTTCATTGTAGTGATGGAAGTGTTTAGTAGAACAGTGAGAAAACAGTTGATAAAGGACTTATTACGGGATTCAAAGTAGGTAGCCATAATCAAGAAAATATTGAGGTATCCCAACTCCTTTTTGCTGATGACTTTATTGTGTTTCATGGGCCGGATGTACTGGAAATGGGACTTTTTTGTTATGCTTTGAGGTCTTTGGATTGAAGGTAAATTTGACCAAATCAAAGTACTAATTGGGACAACGGAAATTTTGGAAGATCTTGCTGCTATATTGGGTAGCAAAATCAGTTGACTTTTATGGGGTTGAGTAGATGAGAGGTGTAAATATCATTTGGTAGATTAGACGACTCAAGCCTTCCAGTTAATGATGGGGGTATTGGAATTAGTATCTTGAAGCTATTCAATGAAACACCTTTGGAAAAATGGATGTGGAGATTCACTACAAAAAAGGATAGATTTTGGTGGAATCTAATTTCTTCTAAATATGGGATTGATTTTTTTTTTTTTACACCAATAATTACATGAAGTAGTTATGAATATCTATAGGAGCCATGGAATTGTTTTGGCTATATACTCATTTTTACTTCCATGTCATGTTATTGTGGCACGGGAAGATCTCACACAATTTAATCTTCTCAAACTACATGCTTCACTGGAAATAAGGATTGTTATTTCAAAAAGATATGAGAATTTTGTGCCTGCTGCTGCATGCTAATGCATTTTCTAATAAAGATATGCTCAATTTTCAGGCTATAAGCAGTGTTACT
This sequence comes from Pouteria glomerata, assembly GCA_035590655.1. NCBI lineage: Eukaryota > Viridiplantae > Streptophyta > Magnoliopsida > Ericales > Sapotaceae > Pouteria > Pouteria glomerata. The sequence goes on from JAVXUM010000036.1 coordinate 16,899,197, forward strand.
TGGCCCCGGCCCACGAAATGGCCGACGATGCCTCTGCCAGAAAATGCCAACCAGTGGAGGTAGACACGGAGTTATCTGATTCAGCTTCTTCTGCATCAGTTGCATCTGTGGGTGGAGAGGATTCATCTGCTGCCTTCTGTTCGATAGATTTCAATAAAACTTCCAGCTGGGAACTAGAATACATAACAAACTTACTTTGCAATTCAGAGTTAGTTATCAAAGATTTTGCATTGGGTCAGGTCAATAAGTTGATGACCTCTCATCTTTTTGATCAGTTGGAAATTCCAAAAGGTCTATTCGATGTGAACGCAGAAGAGCACATCAAACTTAGGCAAAAGCTTTTGTTTGACCGCACGAAGGAATATCTGGAATTGAAGAGTGAGCAGCAGCTGTTGGGGGGAAGCTGCCAAACATGGTCTAAATGCTTCAATAGGAAGGGGAGGTGGTTGGCGGAGGAATTGCACAAAGAAATTTCAAGTTGGACAAGCATAGGAGGCTTAATGGTGGATGAGCTTGTTGACAAAGATATGAGCTCTTGGCATGGGAGTTGGGTTAATTTTGAGTTTGAAGCTTCTGAAGATGGTGTAGAGATTGAGATGGGAATACTGTGTTCTTTGGTCGATGAATTGGTCGCTGATTTGAGTTGAGAAGTTATTTGGTGCTCTTAGAGCACCTATAATGATCCATTCGGATGCTTAGCAGTGTGCACATGAGCATATTTGCAGTAGGACCCATTAGTACGTATGGCACAATTCCAACGGCCCAGAGCTTATGCTGTAGGAGCATCTAATAATTTTCCATTTCTTGAGTTGCCCCTCTAACTAAAGTTGGATGGCTCTTCTTGGTTTAAATTCAGATTTATTACGTCTGTGTGAACCATACAATACATGTAATCAATCTTGCATTGTGTTATTTCATGTAGAGGGAAAAAAAAAAAAAAAGTTGTTTTTGTTTGCAATAAAGCAAGAAGAGCATTTCAACAACCCACGTGTATAATCTTGTACTTGGGGCACATCTTAGGCGAACCATACAGACATGAAAAGGGTCAGGTCCCACTCTTAAAAGACACGTTGGTTTTAAACCTTGTTATAAATTTGAAACGAACGTTTGTTTGGCTGAGGATAGTTAGTGGTAAGTAGTCAAATATGGATGAGTGTAATAATTGCTTTTAGAAAACCCAAATGTTGAGATCATTAATACTCTTTTAATTTTAAAAAGCTATCTTTGTCACTTGTACTCAAAATTATTGTTGTACTTGAAATTATGGTGGAAACATTTCTAAATAACTTTAAAAAATTATAATTACACTTATAAATTTTAGACCTTATGTACTTGCACCTTTAGAGTGAATTTCGGTATTTATGTCTTGCTACTTGAAAATTTGATATTATTTAGAACTTTGGTTTTTCAAAAAAGGCCATATTTTTTTTCTTTTTTTCTTTTTTTGAAAAAAAATAGAAATTGCCAATAATTTTCACTTTCAGTATAAACAATATAAAAATAACTCTCTTAAAGATAAATTAGTCGGATTTTCCTTATTTGTACTAATTTTGATTTAATTAATTGTTTCATGTTCGAGAAAGTTTTGTTATTAGGTGCGCAAGTAGGCATACCTTTGTTATTAGGTGCGCAAGTAGGCATACCCTGAACTTTACCCTGAACTTAACGGCTTCTGATAGAAGTTCAAAGATTTAATGGTTCAATGGGTTTACAATTCACACTAAGTATTGCACTTTGTTAAATTCATTAATGCGATATATAAGATATTTGTTGCCAAAGACTGCCCCTAACGTGCCAAATGCGAAGACTAAATGTGCTTGGTAAAGAAAATCTTTTTTTTTTGTGGTAATTTGGTGAAGAAAACCTGAAAGTACAGCTTAGTCATAGCAAAAAGAGAGTGAAAAAGTAAGCGATTATGACGATGTCTGATTGCAAAAGATTGGTGGAAAATTGGAATTTATGTCCATGCCTCACTTTATCCTGCATTTGACACAAAAAAAATTACTCCAAATATGGTACCCAAACTTCATTCTGTATTTCTTAAAGTGTAGGGATATATATATATATATACACCTAGTTTGAGTTTAATATTATATATTCCTAATTCAAATACCTACTCGTTAAAATTTAAATATTCATAATTATTTCTCGTAAAATTTCTTCTAGAATCACATTTATTATTTCTTTACGTATTCTATCAAATAATATTAAAAAAACAATATCATGTATTATCTAATTGTATTATTTAATTTTAAATTTAATCATAAATGGGAATAAGTAACAACATTGAATAATATATAAAATTAAATATAATTTGTGAATAAAATTTTTGGTTTTTTGAACATGAAATGTGATATGTATAAAGTAGATATATTATGTACATATTGTTTGTGTTCTATAAACGTGCAAAAAGCTGATTGGTTGGTACATATTCCCAGTGTCGTGCTAGGCGCAAGAAAAATTTGAAAAAGAGGCCCCTGCATCATACAATGTAAACAGACTAGCGGTTGTCCGTGCCATCGGCACAGCAATGAATCATAGTTGTTGATGACACGTCATACATGTCACATCATGAGCAAATTTGTTATATTGATTAATATGATATTTATAATACAAAATTTTATAAATTTTTATAAAATTTTTTAAACATGAATTACGAGACTGTAAAATTTAAATTTTTTACTCACTATACAAAGTCCGAGACATTAACTTTTACAATTTTTACACAAAGTACGAGACATTAACTTTTTTTAATTTTATTTTATTTTATACAACTCCAAACACATTCATGTCTAAAATAAATTAAAAAACATCTCAAGAATCCAATCATCCAAGATTTTCAATCAAACAGATTTTATCGTTTAAATGATTAATCATAATCGATAAAGATGGTGTTTGTAGTAATAAAAAGTGAGATAAAATGAAATAAATTGTACTTTTATAATTTATGTAGTGGCTACTCATAAGTCAACACTGAACTTTTAGGGCTTGTTTAATTTTTTTATTTAATTTTTTAGCTTTAATTTTTTTTTTTTTTTTGTAATAAAAATGAAAAAACTTAAAAACATATTTGATAACAATACTTATTAGTTAGTAGGTGTAATGCTGAGAAGATAGTTGACAATAGTAGCTAGAAATAGATGATAGCTGACAATGATCTAGGGTGGGCGGTCGGTGACAACAAAAATGATTAACAACAGTTCAAGGTAGGTTGTGGTGGTCGCAAAAATAGTGGCTGGCCCAAGGCGAGTGACTAGCAGTCATGGTTAAAGGTGTTTCCTTATCGACGATGGTCGAAAGTGAGTGACAATGGTGGCAACTGGCAGTGAAGGTGGTAATTAAAAATAGATGTGATAGTCAACAGTGGAGGTAGAGGGTGGTGGATTATAATTGCGACTGATAGTAATAGTAATTATGGTGAAAAATAAAAATTAAAAATAAAAACTCCAAAAAATAAATTTTTATATTTTTATAATTTTGAAAAATTTTTGAAAATAACTTTTTTTTACAAATTGAAAATTCAAAAAATTTTATCAAAAAATATTTATGTTCAATTTTCAAAGATAAAATAAAAACAAAAATTGAAAACCTCAAATAATCCTTAACACTTTATAACTAGGTTAGGCAGACTCCAGAATTTTGTTGGGTATGGGCAAATTAAACTTTGATTTTTTTTTTTTAATATCTCTCCTTAACTATTTAAGTTAAAAAAAATTAATTCTAAGACATAAATCTTTAGGAAGTTAATTCCTAAATTTAATAGTTAAAAATAAAATTTCTATTTTTTTATTAAAAAATTCTAGTTCAAATATATATATCAATAAAATTTTGAACTTACATAAATAAATAAATCAATTATTCTTCAAATAACACAAGCAATGAGTAAGACAATTAACATAAATAATAAATTGTAATAAAATATAGATGATAGAAATTAATAATATCATATAAATTTATATATTTAAACTAAATATGAATAATATGTGCCATAAAATAAAGTATTAAACTATTAACATATTGAATTAGAACCAAATCATAATTTGAATACAAACTACCTTAATTATTTTTTGAATAGATGGGATTGAGCTTGATTTTGAGGTAAATTATTCGAGAAAATAGAAAGAGTAGGTTTTGTGAGAGTGAATTAGAGAAATGTAAGTTAAGAAAGAGAGAAGTGTGAAAAAAAAAAAAAAAAACATAAGAGGCTATTTGAGTTTAATGAGAAATTACAAATTGGGTTTAATAAAAGAAAGTTACCAATTATCACGGGATTACAATTTCACACTTTGTTCCGTGCGGCACTTAGACACTTTAATCCCTTGTTGAAGTACTAATGGGTGTTTGGTGCTTTAACAAACACTAAAAAACTCTCAAAAACTCTAAAATTTTCTATTACTTTTTACACATTCACACTTATTATAACTCCAGAAAAAATTACATAACTTGAGTTCGATTAATAGAACAGCTGTAATTTTTATTTTTTTAATGTGATCACCATCATCCAAGCTTCCAAATAAGATCTGTTGTCAATTTTTTTAAGAGATTTGAAAACCGTTCCGATAAATTTCTCTACAAAAGTCAATATCTTTCACTATTTATCTCGAAAAAACGTGATTTGCCACCAAACACCTAAATATCACTCAGATCACGTTTTTCATTATTTTTCGTTATTTTTTATTGCACCAAACACCTCCTAAGTTAGCCTACCCTGGCTAGGAAACTAAACTATCACACAAACTCTCACAAAGAAGCTAAGTAAGAGAAAGATGAATAAGAAAGTAACAACACACAAGAGACTTGGAGAATGTCTTATTTCATTCACTCAAATTTAGATGATTACAAATGAGAGGGTGACCCTTATTTATAACCTTTCACCTCCTTAATGGAGGGTGGAGATCTATTTGATCCAAGGGTGGAGGTTGAAGCTCTAGAATCCTCCACAATAATATCTAAGATATTTACATGATATGCTTCTTAGAGGAAGCTTTCCACATATACTAAAACTTTTTATACATTACAAGAGCCACTAAGTATTTACAAGAAAATTCTAGAATGTACATGATAAGCCTAGCATAGCCTAGGCCCTTCTAGAAAGTTCCGGATAAAATGCCCTCTTGTCTTAACCATGTAGGCATCTGCGTGGCGCCAAGTAGGTGATGATATGGAGGGCTGTGACATCCTCACCCACCTACGTTGGCGACGTCCTCGGCGTAGTTTCTTTCCAATACTCGACAAGTTGTGTCTTGAATTGCCACAAATAATCCGTATGCTCCCAACTTGCCTCACTTTCTAGTTGACCCTTCCAATGGATTAAGTATTCAATATATCCTGGAAGAAAGCCTCGTCTGGGCACTATTCTATGGGCAAAAATTGCCTCTATCTGTGGGTCGTGTGATACTGTAACCCTGGTAGGTGTCCTCTCATATACTTCTCGACTTGGGTCTTCCTCATCTCCATGATATGGCTTCAACAAGCTGACGTGGAAGACTGTAAAGTTGGGGGTAGCTCTGATTGGTAAGAAACCTTGCCAACTCGTCGAACAATAGGGAATGGCCCCTCGTACTTACGCACCAGCCCTTTGTGGAGACGCCTAAAAGCTGTAATTTGGAGTTTCTATTATGCTATAATTATTCATTTAGAGTTTTTATTTTTTTTTATAAGTAAAGAATTTTATTAATAAGAGAAGAGAGTAAAGACGTGTATCAAAAAAATATATTATACATAATAACCTACTCATATCGACAAATCACATTCTCAATTACATTTACAAAAGATTTCATAATAATTTTATAGTCCTTCACCTAACTACACAATTGAGACACTTAAATTGTTTGACATGATCTATGCAACTGACATTAAAACACATACTTCATTTTTATCTTAATTTTGTAAAAGTTGAAATGTAATTGTAATTTTTCATTATAAATTTCTTGATTTTCATGCTATTTACTACTTTTAATTTATGGCAGTCAATTTTGTAAAACAATATATATGTTCTTTTAACTAGTATAGCATAGAAAATAATAATATTGTACAACAAAAAAAAATCTACACAAAAAAAAAAGTAATAAGTGAAGTAGTTGTGGCATATCATTAGAAAAAAACATAAAATTTTATTTTATTTGATAAAATCACATAAAATTACTTAATTTTTAAAATTGATAAAATCGCTTATAGAATCGAGATTTGACGGATTTTAGATCCTGAAATCAAAATTTTATCTATTTCACACATATTAAAATTTTGCATAAAATTGAACAAGATTTCTCACTTTAATATCGTAACATCCTAGAATTTTAAGATTTAAATTAAGATTTTGGTATATTAAAAATAATTATAAGAATAATTATTAATTTTTTTTACACAAATTTTAAACTGACAAGTGAGTGCTAACTCACGCCAACGGGGTGTAATGAAATAATTGTAAAATTTTCTTACAGTTTCCCTAGTTTTCTGGTAAATTATTTTATAATAACTAATGATTTATAATTAAGATTATTTATTTTTTCAAATATTTTAATAAATTAAGATTAAAGTTTTTATAAATAATAATTTATTAACTTTATAAATATAACTTACTAAAATTAATTATTTTACTATTAATATTAATTATTATTAAATTGATTTTGAATAATAAATTTTCATTAAAATCAATAATAATTTATTATCAAAATTACATATTATGGAAATTAAATTAATAATAATATTTCACTGGTGTCAAACTGTGAGTCCCATGGTTTTGAAATGAAATTTGAAAAAAAAAAAAAAAAAACTTGATCTGCGCCAAATTAGTTTGTTACTAAAAATTTTGGGATTAACTACTTTTATAATCTTTGCAATAAATGTGAAAATTATTAATATTACTATCAACTTTAAAAACTGTTTTACATCTCCTTTAACTTTATGGTAAAATAAAAAAAACATTAAAAAAATTATCAAATATAATAGCTTTGACTCTTAGTAAATTTAAAAAATGTATTTACATCCCTTATAATTTATATTAATATATTTATGGCCTCTAATTTTATTTTATTTTTAATAGATATCTTTTATATTTTCAGTTAAAAATTTAGAAGTTAATTATCTTCATACCCTTGCGTTAGATGTAAAAATATAACAACTCTTAAATTTCAAAAATTTTATCTTTATACTCGTCTTACTTAAAACTAAATTGACGTCATAAATTGTGTTAAATTTTCAATTAAAAAGATGAAAACACCTTTTGAAATCCAACATAGGAGGTGTTTGGCATCATAATTTTTGCTGAAAACTCTAAAAGTCTCTAAATGTTTATCTAATTATACAAATTATAAATCTACAATTTATCTAATTTTATTTTATTTTTTACTACACCAAACATCCCCAATATCTATAAATTTAAGTGTAGAAAATGTAAAGTATAAAAGAATATAAATACATTTTTTTAAAAGTTTTTAAGCCCCAAAAATATTACCTTTGATAGATTTTTTAACTTTTTAAATTTAATATAAAATATAAAGGATATAAAGATATATTTTCAAATTTAAGATAATATTAGTGATTTTTTTACTAAAATGTGTAAAAATAATTAATCTAAAATTACCACCATTTACAATTTTATTTTAATCATAAATACTAAAAGCAAAAAAATAAATTTTTAAAGTTGAACTTGTGTTACAAATTTTTATCTTTAAACGTGGAAATAGAGAGGTAATTAACTTAAAATTTTAATAGTAGTAAATATTTAAAAATTTTTAGCCCATTTCGAAAATGAGCCGTTCCACATATTTCGGGTCAAGCGGGTCATTTGCCCCCGGTTTCGTCTTTGACTGTGTTTGACTTATTAAAAAATATTAAAAGTTTTTAAAAATTTTTAAAATTTACATATTTTTTTTATTATATAAATTACAAATTTCTAATTAATCTTATTTATTTCATTTTACCTCAATTTTTTATTACTCTAAACATACTACTATTTGTTTAACTATTTTTGTTCTGAATTGATCACCAGATTGTCAACGGCCACGATCAATTGGAAACAGTGAAGATATAGGCGCAGTTTGGTTTGAAAAATTAAGAATAAAAAATTAAGGTAAAAATAATACAGGATAAAAAAAATAATTTTTTTTAATACTTTTTTAAAATCCAAACACCCCAGAAGCTCTTGTCGCGCGGGATAAACGAGGGCAAGTGGGAGAGTGCAGGGAAAGAATGGTGGGCTGACTGCACAGAGTAACAAACTGAAGGGGAACGTGCATGGCTCTGTCGCGCTTCTGTGATTTGCAGTCATATATTAGGGTCCATTTAACTTTCCCATTTCCCCAGAAGGTCAATACCCTACTTAAAAAAAGCTACAATACTCCTTTGGTAGTTTTTTTTTTTTTTTTTTTTCGTATGACTTTTATTTATAAAAAATTAATTTTTTTTAAATATGTTAATTACATTTATAGAAAAAATTAAAAAATTCTCATCTGTTTAAATAAAAAATTATCCGTTTAATTTAAAAATAATTAAAAAATTGTTTTTTTAATTTTTCTAACTTATACCTAAATAGATGTTAATTTTTTATTTTTTATAAATATAATTAACATGTTTAAAAATTATAATTTTTAAAACAATCAAATTTTAATTAAAAATTCATATAAATGAAGAAAATCTACTAGAAAAGCTGATAGTCTTTTTGAATCCAAACAACCTAACACACCCATTTTTTTTGTTTGTAGGATTTCGCTATACATAACCATATTTTTTCTCTCGCATCCTAAGTGATCTAATAATTTTTTTATACAATCCATAAATTGTATTTAAAATTTCAAAAACATCCATTTCCCTTGTAAAAAACCTAGAATTGAAAACTTAGTATTAAAATGATATATTGATTTTAGTAAATATTTGTCAAATTTTTATACTTATTTCGATAAGAGAATATTGAAATATTATATAATTATCAAAAGAAAAAAAATCAAAGCAACAAGAACTTGTTAAAAAGTTTTAATTTTTTTTGTAATTAATGGTAAAAATGTTTTATTTATTTTAAAATAGAAGTGTCAAAAATTTACGTAGTTAATTGCTAAACCTTTTTAGCAATTAATTATTTAAATTATTTGATTTTTTTAAGCAAGCACCTGTTACAAAATATGAAGGGTAATGAAGTTATTTTGTATTAAATTATTTTTGTCTTAAGATAAGAAAAATTTTAATGGATTGCGAGAGAAAAAATAAGATTGTTAATAACGCTATCTCATTTTTATTTATAAAAATTCTATCACATTACCATGTATTCTGCATTGCCAGTGGCCTTCCCATCTCAATTTCTATTTTATAGTGCTATAATGCCATTTAGCGGATAAGGAATTTCACAGTAATCAAGATTGGTTAAAATTAGTTAAAATAGTAAAATTATTTCGATATTAGACATAAAACGATAATTTTATATATAGAAATGACAATTCATAATTTAAATTTTTTTAAAATTTGAAATTTAATTTATAATATTTTTAACTTTTATTTTTTTAAATTTATAAAATCTAATTTTTTCAAATTTGAAATGCAACAGTCACTCTCTTTTTCGAAATTCAAAACGCAATAATTATTTTTATTTTTGAATTTCAAACTACAACATCCACTTTTTTTTTTTTTTTTAAATTTGAAATTTAACATCCTTGTCAATTAAAAATTAAGTTAAAATAATAAAATTATTTATACATTTGACATATAGCAGTAATTTTTATATACAGAAATAGTAATTCATAATTTTATTTTTTTAAATTTAAAATTTAATTTATAATATTTTTAACTTTTAATTTTTAAAATTTATGAAATCTAATATTTTCTAATTTAAAATGCAACCATAAATTGTTTTTTCAAAATTAAAAAATATAATAATTATTTTTATTTTTAAATTTCAAACTACAATGGCCCACTTTTTTTTTTTTTTTTTTTGAAATTTGAAATTTGACATCTTATTAATTGGAAATTAATGACATACGGAAGGGGTATAGGGACGGACTGCAAACGTGGCAATGAAGGCTACTTTAAAAAAATTAATTTTTTTTATATATAGGATCGTTTCCCTCATTTTACGTGCATTGAGAATCAAATATATTGATATTCCCAGTTGAGTTGTTCAACTGGAGTTTACCTAAACAGGTTTCATCCCGTAAATATTTTCAAATAATAAATGCAGGCTTCCTCACTTAACATAAAAATCAAATATATTATTTAAAATAAAAGAAAAAAAATAAAAGATATAAGGATAAAGTTGCTATTGGATAGTGTTTTTTTTTAATGATAATCTTTATATTTGAGTGTGTTTTTTTTCTTATTGATAATCTTTATATTTGAGTATGTTTTTTTTTCTTATTGATAATCTTTATATATAAGAACAAAAATTAAGATGTTTTGGACATTTTTTACAATAATTAAATTTATTTTTTTATATTTTAAATTTATTTAAATATTAAGAGATAAAAATATCAAATTAAAGGCCACTAAAATTTATTTTTTTTTTTCAATTTCAACATAAAAGAAATCGCATTGGCATGTCAGTATCAATTATTTCTTGGCCCCTAGGCTATTACAAATGTAGAAAGGGAAATCACAAGACATTTTTAACGGACCCGCCTTCTCTCGATCCATCAAGATCACAGCCTCCTGCTCATCAGTCATCAATCACCGGACTTCTCTCTCTCTCTCTCTCTCTCTCTCTCAATGGAAGGAGAGCTTGAAGCTCCGACTAACACCACCTGCAATGGAGGCCAAGCCTCCCCATGGTCTACACCGGACTTTCAAAACCCTGACAATCGAGAAGTCACAATATTTCTTGATTCCAACGTGTACTCAGACATCGACAGCAGTTGCTCCACGCCTTACGTCAGTGCGCCGTCAAGCCCCGGCCGAGGCGGCGGAGGATTTTTTTTCAGCGCCCCCGCAAGTCCAATGCACTTCGTGCTGTGTTCGACGTCTGCCAACTCGACGCCTCCGGTGTGTGAGGTGTCGGTGTCTGGCTCGTTCGAGTTCGATTTTTCGGCTACGTTTGGGACGATAGGCTCCGCGTCGGCGGCTGGATCGATGAGCTCGGCGGACGAGCTGTTCCTGAACGGGCAGATCCGGCCGATGAAGCTATCGAATCACCTCCAGCGGCCTCAGGTGCTTGCGCCACTGTTGGATCTGGACGAGGTCGAAGGGGATTGCGAAGATGTAATGGACGAAGCTGAGAAGTTTCCAAGAGGACGAGCCGTGAAATGGCGGGACAGATCTCTGCGACGGAGGACCAGATCCACGTCGCCCTTGAGAAGCTCTTCTTTTCAGTGGCATGAAAGTAACGACGAAGATAAGAAGACTCAGAAAATGCAGAGTAGTCTGGTTATCGAAGCTCTCGAAAGCAAGCAAGAAGAGGCGGTGTTGAGCGAGTCGATGTCGGTCTCCTCCTCGTCAAGGTCGTCGTCGGCAAGCCGGAGCTCGAAGCGGTGGGTGTTCTTAAAAGAATTTCTCTACAGAAGCAAGAGTGAAGGAAGGAACAACGGTGACAAGTTCTGGAGCTCCATTTCATTCTCGCCGGTGAAAGATAAGAAGGTTAGGACACCACCAGCGCCGTTGTCCGACTCGAATGCGTTTCCAAAAGAGAAAACACGAACATCAACAGTTAAGTCGGAGCCTGAGGGTGGTAATGCGGAGACGAAAAAGGCGAAGCAGAAGAGTGTAAAAGAAAAGAAAAATAAGGCAGCTGCTGCGGGGGCCGGAAAGCCGTCGAACGGAGTGGGGAAACGGAGGGTGCCTCCGTCGCCGCACGAGCTCCATTACAAGGCGCACAGAGCTCAGGCTGAGGAGATGAAGAAGAAGACATTCTTGCCGTATAGGCAAGGCTTGATTGGGTGCTTGGGTTTTAGCTCAAAGAGTTACGGTGCAGTAAATGGGATTGCTAGAGCGCTGAACCCAGTTTCTTCGAGGTAAAAATAAAAACAATCCCAGTGGTTCTAAACTGAATTGTATAGAATTTACCCCTTTCTTTGAGAAACTTGTCAACTATTACTATATTTCCTTGTTGATGGATTTGCTTTGGCCATTAATTAATTGGATCATTCTAGTCCCCATTTTTTTGTGGAAGACATACGATAAGCCCCCATGATATCTTCTCGTATAACGGACAATGGCCGGAAAATTCTATGTTGCACGAAATCGGTTTTTATTCTTCTCCGGAATGGGTTTGTCTACTCGAGGTTTCTACGGCGGCAGAGTGAGAGCAGAAGGGTTTGTGTACTGAAAGTTTCTTCAGCTGTGGGTGATTGGGAGGATATCCTTGAGTTGGAGGCTTGGAGCCCTTGTGGGTGTTGAGTGAAAGACTGAATGGGAGAGGTGACGGCTTCCGGCTTCCGGCTTCTTTTGCCCTCTTCGATAGTCGTGATTCTCTGTTCCTAAATTGAACGGATGAGATTGACTCAAATAAAAGTTATGTTTCGAGTGAAAAAAATAAATTAAAAAAATTAAGGTATAAATTGAATATATTATAATTTCGTATTTCGTGCGTCAATAAAACATTTAAATTTTATAAAAATTTAAAGACATCTGCTCGTTTCCTCAAAAAAATTCAAATTTAGTGGCGTTAGCGCACGAAATGTTTTTCGCACCCTAGGATTCTCAATCTACCGTATGTGTTTATGGTAAGGGTAGAACCGAATTAAATTAAGTTTTAATTTATTTATACAAGAGATGTTTGGAAGTATAATTTTTAGTAATTTTTAATTTTTTTTGTCAAAAATTGTCAATTGTAATTTTTAATGTGTTTAATAAAATAAGTGATAATTTTTAATATTTTTTGTAATTTTTAAGTATTTAATAAAATTTTTGATAATTTTTAATAATTTGTAACAACTTTTAGTAATTGTTAGGTTGAGAAGTTACTGTAGTTGAGTAGAAAAATAACAAAAATTAGTGATTTATTAAACATTCAATAATCAAAAGTAAGTAATTATTTTTTATTAAAAATTGTATCTTTAAACGTTCCCATAAATTGAGTTTAGTTTGATAAAAAATGATTTGAGTTTGAGATTTATTGATGAATTGCCCGATAATAAAAAAATATTATATATGTTATATTTTCTGCAGCCACTTTTATAAGTTTTCGAGTTGAGTATTTTTAAATTTAAGTTTGAATTCAATTCTAAATAAGTAATAAATTGAACTTAATTTAAATTTATTTTAGCCATTTGGAACTGGGATGGAATAGCTGGGTTGATTTCCAACAATATAAGTTTGCAGTGTTTCTTGCGTACCTTGGTTAAACAGCCAATAAATGTGTAGTTTTGCAGGAAATTTCATGCTCTAAGATATGATGAATGTACCACATTTCATGTTCTAGGATGATTAATAGAAGAGCAGGCTGGCATGCTTCGGCATAAACACGTTTATAGTTGCTGGAGCACCAAATAACTTCCTATGTAAGGTCTTGGCAGGTGCACACTCTGTTGATCCATGGCCCACGGAGATGTTTGGGCCGACCAGCTCGCATGGTGTATCTAGGGTTCGTTTGGCAGCTTTCTCACTGTTAGTTTTTTTTTTTTTTTAATTTTTTATAAAATAATAAAAATTAATTATTACATTTTAATTTTTTTAAATTATAAAAAGTAAATATGACAAATTAGTAAAAAGTTAAAAGTTAGTCATTTAAAATTTAATTTTTCTCTCCCAAATACCAAACAGTGAAAAATAAATAAACTATCTTTTTAATAACTAATTATAAAAAAAAAAAAAAAAAAGAATTAACTTTTTTCTTCCCTGACCAAGCTTTAAACTTTTTTTTGGTTGAATGATTTGTCAAGTAAAACTAAAAAGAAAGGAATTCAAAGATTCATACCCTTTGTTTGATTTATCAATCATCAATTTTAGAAATGACCATCTCCAATATTTTAGTACGTAAATAAGTATGATATCAAGTTATTTTAATCATTGTGAAAGTTATTGTTCAATAACCGTCATGTGAAATAAAATTTTCATAAAAAGGGTAGACAGCCTCTAACATCAAGTTTCAGAATTATTAAATAAAAATTTAATGGTGTAGATTCATTCAAATATTATTAAATTAAAAATACTTCAATGAATCTGAATTTTTGAATTTTAATCAAATAATGTAGATATAATGTCTAGGTGACATCAAAAGAGTGATGTCAACCTCCTTAGTCCAATTTTCGTTCATTGGAGCTTGCTGGGACGCACATAGGGTAGGGGTGACATTTGCTTGCATTTGGGTTCATAAAATTATTATTTATTTGTATTTGCTTTTAGATGTTCTAATTAAATTTTAATAAATATATTAAATACCTAATTTACTTTAAAATTATAAAAAAAAAATGTGTCATGTATATGTGTCTCATTTAATAATTTCTCGTTTATATTATGTTTGGGCTTGTGTCGTCATATTAAGGGGGTGTTTGGTACTCCAACAAATACTGAAAAACTCTAAAAAAATTTAAAATTCTCTATTCCTTTTTATACATTCACACCTATTACAACTCTAGAAAAAATTGCATAACTTCAGTTCTATTAATAGAATAGCTGTAATTTTTTTTTTTAATGTGACCATCGTCATCCAAACTAACAGACAAGATCCATTGTCAATATTTTTTGAAAATATTTGAAAATCATTCTGACGAATTTATCTGCAAAAGTTAATATATTTTACTATTCATCTTTGAAAAACGTGGTTTATCATCAAATATCTAAATATCACTCAAACCACGTTTTTTATTATTTTTCGTTATTTTTTTGTTGCACTAAACAGCCCCTAAGTGTCTCGAACTTGAATTAATATGTAGGTAGTATTTGGATGACAAAAAATAACAAAAAAATATAAATTTTTAAAATAAAAGTGATATGTGGTGAAATTTAATTAAAAAAATTAATAAAAATTAATAAATTTTGATGAATTTTGAACTTTTAAACAGTCCCATAACAAGATGCGATGAAAAATTAATCTAAATTATGAAAATGGGACACAGGCTAAACCTTTTTACATAATCAACGCTTTCATTAATTGCCTTTAGAGATTGATGAGGAAGGTTCCCGGGCTGAATTGAAATTATAAAAAATACCCCCATTAAATGTAAGAAGGGGTCCTAAAAAGGGACAAGTTGACCACTGGTTTGATATATTGGGTAGAGGAAACCGGATTAAGAAAGGCTGAACTCGGTAGCCTAGGGAACTCAATGCCGAGCTTGGCATAAACAAATGTCTAAGTATTTCTAGACCTTGTCTCCACGATTCACATTATGATTATCAAATATCGAATCATTCCATTAAGTAAGCTACTCCGAGATTGAAGCAATGTGGGTAAATTTCCTTATCTGAATAAGAAAGGTCCCATGTAATTCGGAAAATGGCCTAATTCACTTTTATCTTTAAAGCCCACAAAATATCACTATAAATAAAAAAAATTCTACATTTACAAGTATGCAATCTTAATTTCTTACTGAAATTCTGTCAAATTAATTTCTTAATAACTCTTTTACTAACTTGATTGTTGAAGGATTTTTGACAGACACCACATCGATGTCTAAAGCATGCATGTTTTTTTCATTAGGTGCTGGTCAAGCTTTGGGGTTATAGGATCATGGGCCATCAAAAAAGCACTACCATCAGACATGTAAAAAGTTTATTCTAATTAAAAGGCGTTGATATTATTAACGCGGTGTGGTCTAATAAAATGGGCAAATGCTCCAAGGCTACAAGTCAAGAGGATTCACTAATTTGGTTGAATGCTAATGTTCTTCGAGGCACCGTTGGTGCAGCAAAGACCATTGAAAGAAAAAAGAAAAATCAATATTTTGCAGTTTTGTGTTGGTAAGAGTAATATAAAAAAATTACTTAGAAATTTTAGTTGATTGAACGTTTTCTGTTAAAAATTAAGTGTTTAGTTACCGGAATAGAGTGAATGTTAATGACCTGCAAAATAAAAAAATAAGTGTAATTTTTTTAAAGTTGTGAGATAGATCTTGATCATTGTCAATTTGATCATTCATTTCAACACATTTATTCAAAAATTTCAATAGACATTTATTATTATAATTTTTCAAAACTCTTTTTTTTTTCTCGGCTTATCTAACTTTAGCTCCTTTTCTCTTTTTCTTTTTATTTTTTATTTTTTAATTAAACTTCAATACTTTTTTTTTTTTTTTTTATCATTTGTCATTTATTCAATTTCACATCTTTTTGTTTAGAAAGGCCTTATCATTTTTTAGATAGTTTTTTTTTTTTTTTAATTATTATTTATCTAACTTCAGATTTTTTTTTAATAGACATTATCATTTCTAGATAGTCTTTTTTTTATCATTTATCATTTATTCAATTTCAACTTTTTTTTTTTAGAAATATCTTATTAATTCTTTAAAAAATCCATATCAAATATTTCACCCCAAAATTTTGAAGTCCGACTTTGCCCACTACCCTTTTTTTTTTTTTTTCAATTTCTGCCACTGAGGATGCTTAGTTTGTAATTTCATTTTCCCTGTTAGATTAATGAACAAAACTTCATAAACAAAATTAGGTAGGGGAATGCTAGCCAGCATCTCTCGGGGGACCTAAGGGTCTTCTACCATTTATTTGTACAAGACTGGCGAGGGTTCTACGCACGTCACAGATCAAGATCGATAATTGTGAGCCTAGTATTTTTCACAAAATAAATGATCATTAGCATTGTTCTAGGAAGCACCCTTGGGTCTCTAATTGCAGCCTAGATTGCAATATCATGAGAACAGTGACAAAGCATTGGATTCCCGAACCTAATTATTTGGTCCACGTGGGTGTGTGAAGAAAGCCATGTTATGTGTTGGAAGGCCCCCACTCCCCCCCTAAAAATATATATATACATACACAAACGCACCACAAATTTGCTCATTAGGGATACGAGTATGGGGATTAACATCAAATTTAATATCAGTTCTATGACAACTTGATTGGTATGAGTTGGTGGATTTCTAAATATTTTTACGTATTTTTTAAATTAAAAATTTATAAATATATTTAAATTATTAAATTTTAATCTAATAATGCAGGTCAAGTTATCACCGGGCTCTCACATTTCAAGGTACCCCCACATGCCTGACCACCAACTGCAAATTAAAAAGGACATGTAGCTTCTTGGGCCCAACCTAGCTACTATATGGTTCATATTCCACACACTACTTGATGAGTGCTGGTAGTTGGGATTCTTTTGGGACGGGAAGATAGAACTCTGGCTAGAACCTTTGCTTCACTTGTATTTTTGGACCATATATATATATATATAGAAGTACTTGATAATAGCCCTTTCATGTCATTTTCTTGGTGCATTTGGTTTGCCTTTTGGCTAATGAACAAACAGAGCTTCAGGAGATAAGGGGGGTTGGGAGGATAGTCATCGTGGTTTGTGGGTCATGATGTTGTGTCTTCTGGACATTGACATAAAGAAGTTTAAGGAAAGGCATTGAGTTGAGGATAGATGCAATTGTTCTCTCTTTAGAGTGCCTTTTTTTTTTCTTTAAACTACCTTTTTGTGGATTCCGTTCTTCCTTTCTAGCTCCATTCCTTCGTATTCGACTTTTTCTTAGAAAAATTTCATCATCACTAGTAAAAAGCAAGGAAAGATTCTAAACATTGTTTTTTTTTTTTTTTTTTTTAAACTTTAACTACCTTTTTGTGGATTTTGTTCTTCTTTTCTAACTCCATTCCTTCATATTCGACTTTTTCTTAGAAAAATTTCATCGTCACTTGTAAAAAGCAAGGAAAGATTCTAAACATTGTTTTACCCCTTCAGAGAAGAGAACAAAAGTGGTCTTTTTGTCAAAAGAGCACTAATATTGAGCATGGTAAAATTTATTGAGTGATGTCAAGGCAGATTTAGAATTTGTAATTAGTGGGATAAAATTACATTTTTAAAGTAAATAGAAAGAAAAGTAAAAAAAAGTAATAGAGGCAAAAGTTTAATAATAAAATTTACAAATAAATGAGACCAAAATTAATAACCTATGTGTAATTATTCAAATTAGTAGAGGCAATTGGTTTACTCAATCTGCCTTGAATGATTGATTTGTTGTTATCTCGATATCATATGGAGTGACGTTTTTTCATATCCAATATAACAATGTGGTAATTTAATGCTACTCAATACAAATTACTAAAGTGATTATATGTGTGAATTGAGTATTGTTTTTCATGTCAGGATATTTTAGAATATTGAACCCGACAAAGTAAAGTAAAGTAAGTCAAATTTATAAATTTTTAACTAGTAAATTAAGATTAACACCAATTAAAATAGAACAAACTAGATTTACTAATGTTCAAACAAGTAAAACAAACTGGGTTTATTAGTTTCTACTAAATGAGTTGAGGTTAATCATAAATTCAAGTAGAACTAATCAAGTCTATTAATTCTGATAGAGGAACCGACTGAGCGGCATTATTTAACAAGTAACGAGAACAATAAACTCTATTGATCCTACGAATACTTAAAGAAATAATACATAAAATAGAGATATTCTATCTAATAATAAAATGTCTAGCCCTTGGGGTTACACTAACTTATATAGAAAATCTCGAGAATTATTTTAAACTGGGGTGAAAATAATTAGGAAATTAGGAAAAAAATAATTAGGGTTACACTAATTCTTGTTTGGTTTTTCTGATTCAAGGCTACTTTCTTATGGATTCAAAGAGTACTCGAGCAATCCGCTGTACTCAAGACGATGCGCCGTGGTTGCGTCAAGACTATCCTGGACGAGAGATGATCCAGAACTGGACAGAATGTTGAAGGATAGAGTTGGATGGGGAGACCCTATGGCAGACCTGGTGATTAAGAGAAAGCACTCTCAGGCTATTATTCTACCACGCCTAGGAGAAAACGAGAAGATGGAAGAGTCAAGGGTTTGTAATCCCTCAGGACATTCTTAGTCACAGCTGGATGAAAAGAGGACTAGATGCTGCACTAAACCGCTATGGCATCAAACCAGGGGGACATTGGGATGGAGTTGACCAGAGTAGCGAGTTTCAAGGAGGAACTATTTAAACAAACGAACGAGAACCAGGCAACAGAAAGAGAAGCATGCCTTTGGTCCGTCTCTGACAAGTGAATGTGCTAGTTTCAAGGAGGAACTATTTAAACAAACGAACCAGAACCAGGCAACAGAAAGAGAAGCATGCCTTTGGTCCGTCTCTGACAAGTGAATGTGCCCGGGAGAAAGCCGAGTCTCGCATCTCACTGCTAGGGAAGGGCAAGAGCAATTTAACTGTTTGAAGATGAATGTGAACCTCTTCTCTTTGATCCGATTAGTATAACATTTGCTGATGACAAAATTCAGAACTGAAAAGATAAGTCTTGCTGATGACAAAATTCAGAACTGAAAAGATAAGTCGTCCGACTTATTCGTTTGGAAACAAAAAAATAGTTTTTTAAAGTTGCTAACTGAATGTGTTTCCTTTTTTTTTTTTTTTTTTGGTAATCTTGTTGTAGCTTGTCATTTTTTGGCAATTTTGTTGATTAATAATATTAACCTTCCTGATATATGAACAGAATGTTTGACTTATCAAATTCTATAAAAAGTCATCAAAAATTATAAAAAATTATTAATTTTTTTTAATAAAATTTCACCATATACCACTTTTACTTCAATTTTATATAAATTTTTTATACTTTATAATCCAAACACGCCATAAAATCATATCAAACACCGTAGCTTTCGTGTAAGATGATTAAAAGGGTTATCTTACATCAAAAGAGTTTGGGCAGGGTTTTTATTTTTCAAACTTTTTTTTTTTTTCAGCTCTGTAATAGAGGCCAAAAAGCCAAATAGCGCTTGAACACAAACCCCCCCCCCCCCCCCCCCCAACAAAAAAAAAAAGAGAGAAAAAATGACCATCCCACCCTTCCTTTACACACGAGCACACTATAATCTTCCATTCTTTTTTTGGCATGCCAAAGGCTCAAAAAATAAAATATATATATACTGATAAAACTCTTAACTTTTTAGTCCCAAACGAATCCAAATATTCGAAGGAGTGAAAATACTGCAAAGCTAAACACGAACAAGTTTCATGGCCACAAGTAACTTGTTACGAAACAATGGAGGCAAATCAGAAACTCCTCCACTCCAAAAAAAAAAAAAAAAAAATGAGAACTCCGCCCCTAATGTTCAGCAAAGTTAGCATATATGAAAGAGGCCTCACCAATCACCATCATTTAGTCTCAGATTTGTCAACTTTTCCACAAGAAAATTACGGCCTTTCATTCACCACAATGAGGCCTATTCTTTTTAACTAAACATCACAACAGATCAATTCTTCAAATGACCAATACTATAAAAGAAAGATACACGATCATGAGCACCTATCAACAAGTGCTTTGTTGTCAAAGAGTTCAAAATTATGGGAGTTTTTCACCTACATATAATTAATGTTACATTATTGCTAAAACAAACAATGTCTACTCCTCCCTCCTCCACTATTTTTGATGAAACAAAATCCATCAAAGTATGCACTTAAAAGCATCGCTAGTACATTCCCTCAAGCAGAGAAAAACTTTGGATACCAACCTGAGGAAGCAGCGGTGCAACTCCAAGAAGCAGCAGTGCAGGATATAATTCCTGCTAGGGTTCATGCAAAGGTAGATAGGATATTCTTCTTCAAATTGAATTCATCAGCCTTCTTATCACTGATTGCCTGCACCGAAAATGCACAAATAATGAAAAAAAAAATAGGGGGTGTTTGGATGGCCCAAAAAAATTGAAAAAGTTGGCATAAAAATGACACATGATGAAATTTGATTGGACGAATTGGTAGCTTTGGTAGCCCTTAAAAAAAATGCAGATCAGTCCCCAAAATTTGATGGCAAAACGCTACGAGAAAATCTATGCGAGTTATAAACAAGCATGTCTTTACTCTTTACTACCTAATGAGCAGTTTTAGATTTTTC
>JAVXUM010000036.1:16988994-17002419 GCA_035590655.1 Pouteria glomerata
ATATAAAAAAAATCCAACAAGTCATGTATATCATCTACTCTGACAGTCACAGAATTTTAACATGAGCCAAGAGTTCTTTTATATATATATATATATATTCATGCTGTAGGATCATAACAAATAAACATGTTTTACCATCAAAATTTCTAGGTTTATCGCGTGCATTTCTTCAATTTCACAGCTGTAGTTGATTGCATTTTTCTGTAGGAACAATTCAGACTACGCTGAAAGCTGACTGTAGCGTAGACGAGAATCGAGATGCAATGGTCTGGGATGCAAATGCTTGAATCTGCTTCTTAGCATCTGCGGAGAAAACACCATAATTTTTTAGTCAGAAAACCATCAGAATTAAAGATATACAGAGCGCTAGGAACAAAATGGCGTCTGCTAACTGTTTTGATTGCGTGCACACCTTTTCTTTTTTATCTTCCTTTGATTTGAAATTCATTAATTGAACTTGTTTCAATATTTATACCCATTTTTTACTTCAGTCCAGGACCATAGATACGGAGATTGCTCACCCTTCTATGGAACCGCAATTCTAATTATGAAACTCCAACAAAACAATCTAATCTAAACAGGTTTTCAAGACCCAAGGCCAATCCTAAAAATGAAGCTCTTATTGGAAAATTTCCGCCAAAAACAACATAACAAATAGTGGAAAAACTATAAAATGAAACAATAATATAACAAACAGTCACAATATGAGAAGAAAGAAATTATAAAAAGTACTCATTGTCTTTAGTATATAAGAAGAAAACAAAATAAAAAATCTCAAAAAGTACAATTCATCATGAGATCCTATGACTATCAAACATATATCATCACAAGAATGCATGATCATCACTTGAATATTACTCTTCTTGCTTTTTTAGAAGCAAAAGTATCAATTACACTTGCATAATCCACCTCTTCTACCAATTCGCTTTCAATCGATAACATAGATAACCCATTTAATCTTTCTTGAGACATCATGGTTGATCGAAGATAAGTTTTGATCTATTTGGGGCCCCACCAAATAAGCCAACAAAGGGGCCAACAAAAAGTTATTGGATCTAATGAATTAATTGTTTTTCGATCCTTAAAAGGCATTGGATACCTAAAAGACATTGGATAATCATATTTGGGTTAAAAAAACTCTTATCCTATAACTATAGAAATTAGTAAGGAGCCCTTTTTATGGGCAGTTTTTTTGGAGCCGTCTACAAAGAATCTAAAGGGAGAGAGAGTAAATAATAAAATAGTAGCTTATTTACTTGGTTGACTATCGAATTGATTTTATATTTTGTTTTTATCTTATTTTTTATTAGATATTTGAAATTTTAAAATTTAGGCTACTTATTAAGATTATATTATAAGTTGTGAGAATTCTATATTTTTTTTTACTTGTTTCTTACTAATTATATTAAGAGTATGTTTTGAGTAATAAAAAGTGAGACAAAGTGAAATAAATTGTGGGTTCATAATTTGTATAGTGAAATAAAAAATAAATAACTTTTAAAAATTTTCAGATATTTTCAGAGATCTTCAGAGATTTTCAAAGAGTTTTAGCAAACAAAACACAGCCTAAAATCGTCTCAAACTATATATTTATATATGTATGAATACCCCCTCCTTGAACGAACTGTGATCCAAAGTAGCATCCTACTTAGCATACCCACTCTATTGCATATGAAAAAAAATACCAAATCGTGTATCCGTAACAAATTGCATCCCTACCAGGATTATGTTGTTAATACGAAACTCCATAGCCACAGTTTTCTTCCACTTATTTTATTTATTTATTTATTTCTGTCTACAGTTTGGGATGTTCTAAAGGTAGATGTTTGTATTGCAACAGAACTGCATGATACCCTAAAGCTCCGTGAAGAGTTCCTGAAATCTCAAACTTGTCAACTCCATGCCTCTGCCAGATCATTAGGCTGTCCAACCCGACGAACTTCTTTTATTTCCTAACCTCTAGAGCATGAGTATGTGATGAAAACATCAATCTGCAAATTTATTTCTTTTTATTATTATTTTATTTATTATTTGTACCCATTTGTTTTGGATTTTATTAATATTAAGTTTATTCTATTATAGGTTACTTGGACCCATAGGTGTAAAAGTATGGAAATTGTCAGGAATAGGAGAGAGAGAGGAAGACCCAAAAACTGTTGAAAAGGAATTATTAAACATGACCTTGCTTACATGAATTTAACGGAGGATATGACCCTCAATAGATTTGATTGGCGTCGTCAAATCCATATACCTGACCCCACCTAGTAGGAAAAAGGCTTGGTTTGGTTTGGTTACTTGGACCCATTTGTTTTGAGCTTTATTAGTATTGAGTTTATTTTATTACAGGTCTTTTCTATTTCAGCCCATGGATTTTAAAAGTTTACTATTTAAACTCAAATTAGGGTTAACAGGATGATTATTAATCATTGAATGAAATATTGAATACATTGATTTTCCTACTTCTTTTTCTTCCCTGCTTCTTCTTTTCTTCTTCTTCTTCCAAGATTCTCTTCTAATCTTCTCCTCTTCTTTTTCTTCATTTATTTGCTAGGTTATTTGGTTCTACATCAACTTTAGTATCAGAGTAAAGAATTCTACAAACTTTCTCAACCCTCATCACTGTTCTGGTCAAAAATGAAAAAAAAAATCCCTAACCGATGATCTAAACCTCTCAAGAAGCCGACGAGAACCCACGATCTCAAACCCTCAGCCATCGTTTGCTGCAACCTCATCGACACCATCAACCACAGTGACTGTTACCGACAACTTCATCATCGCAGTCCCTCGACGTCGACAAAGTAACAACCTCCAGCTCATCACAACGTTCCAGCTAACGTCGAAACTAGCCTTCGATGAAAATTAATCGCCACCCATCGCAGCCCATCAGCCATCGACAAAGAGGGAACTCAACATCACTGGCGTCGCCACCTTCCGGCAACCCAAACCAGACCTCCACGGCGAAGCTATGGCGAAGCCTCAGTAGTTTTCTAGCAAGCCCATCAGTGTTCTGATTTAAAATAAATAAATAAATAAATTTTATAGTTTTAAAAGTGGGCACTTTACCTAGTTTGGAGCAAAGGTTTGGAATAAAGTACAATTCTCTCATTGTTAATTATGATAAATGCTTATATCATTTGACAGTATGAATTGCATAAATTTGAGCTTAAACCTTACCCATTTGTTTCATTTATCCTACTTCTTAGTTCCCCTTTGAATTAGTTAATTGTTGCCTCGCTCTAAAAATAAATAAATACATAAATCACCCATTCCTAAATTATTTGATGAGATTCATTTTTTAGAATCGTTATTCCTATTGTAATCATATTAGGATTTTATATTTTTATTACTCTCTATTTTAGTTTTCTTTAATATCAGCATTTGAAAAAAAAAAAAATTGCTTTTGTCCTTTTACCATGAATTTTGAAAATCAATTAGATTAGAGTAATGAGGTAGGACTTCATTCTATTCATCATACTTATGTCCAAGATCCTCCTTACTTTAGTGGCACTATCGATTCTCATGAGTTTTTTGATTGGATAGATGATATTGAATACATTTTTAATCATCACGACCTATCTAATGACAAATGTATTCGTCTGGCCAAAATAAGATTGACCAATTATGTTAGTATTTGCAAACCATAGACCTGTTACTCGATGGGCCCTGATAAAACAAATTTTAAGCAATCGATATGTTCCTAAAAATTTTATAGATAAGGCATGATCTCAGTTAATGTGTCTTAAAACAGGAGCATTTTTTTGTTGATGAGTATTTTGATCAATTTAAAACTCTTAGGAAGGGGTCTAACTTTCGAAGTAAGCTTTGTGCTATCAGTAGATTTGTCCTTGGGCTAAGGCCTTGCATCCATGAGAAAGTTCAGTGATACACTCATAAGACCTTAAATGAAGCTTGCTCCAAAGCTTTAGAGATTGAAAAATATTATGAATTTGAGTCTTATGAGTTTATATCCGAGCCAAAAGTGCCCTATACAAACCATTGAGTTACAACGTCCATTCCCTAAACCTAGCACCCCTATTGTTTCTATTGACACTTGTGATTCTGTTATTGATTATCCTCTTTTGACATTTGATCATGAGGAGTCACAAAATCATCAAAACCAAACCCTCAAAATGTGTCTAAAGTGGTTGAATTGGTTTCACCATCATCTTGTCTTGAAATTGTTAGTTTATTTGAGGATATCATGAATAATAATCATTGAGATTGCATAAACTTTATCATTGGTAGTGGTTCCTTGTTTAGGGGATATTATTTAAACATTTCAAGAGCTTTATTTATTGACCTCATAAGTTGGGAGTTCTTTGAGTTGAAGTCTGAGTTGTTCTTTCGTGAGATCATTCAAATGCATGAATCCTCACTTCTAATGCATAACAAAGACATTCTTGCATACATTGAATAGTTTTTCTTAGAAGTTGTGTTTGGCATGTCTTACCATTATTTTGTCGATATCATTGGAATAGTTTTTCTTAGAAGTTATGTGTGGCATGTCTTACCACTATTTTGTCGATATCATTGAGTTTCCTTCCATTCATCAGTCTTTGAAGGATTCTAATTAACATTTCAGTTGCATCATCACTCGTCATTTATTTTCAACCATGTATTCCACCTCTTTTCAATAATGCTAATGATATTAAATAGAAAATTAGATTGAGTAATAATTATTATAAATTTCCTATTAATATTCTTGATGGAAATAAAGACTTCAATGGATGTAACTCAATGATGATTTCTGCATTGACCATTAACCACCCCATATCATCCTGCCAAAATTTGCATGCCAAAGTATTGAATCATTGTGTATCCTTTATGATCTTGTACCCAATGCAATTATTTTAAAATTTCCATGTGAGACAAGTCTTGCCGTAATTTGTAATGTGAACTTGTTACCTTGTCGAGACATCCTTGGTCCTCAAATATCGTCTGCAGGTTATGGCAATATTTTCATGCCAGTTCTAGTTCCTCTACCTCTTCAGCGGTGTCCATTTGTGTTCAATGTTGAGGACCTCATTTTCCTTCAACTCCGAAAATGTCTTCTCAAGTGGAAAATGCAACCGAATACTAGTGCGCAAGTTTTCAACTTGACGGAGTCGAGTTCTTTTCCGTCCGCGAGAGTTAAGGAGGACATCAGTCCATATATTTGTTTCTTTTTATTATTATTTTATTTATTATTTGGACCTATTTGTTTTGGGTTTTCTTAATATTGAGTTTATTTTATTAGAGATTATTTAGACCCATTTGTTTCTAGCCTTATTAGTATCGAGTTTATTTTATTAGGGACCTTTTGAGTTTCAGCCCATAAATTTTAGAAGTTTACTATTCAAACCATAATAAGGGTTAATAGGATGATTATTGAATCATTGAATGAATATTGAATACATTGATTTTCCTTATTCCCTATGGTTGCTGCTTCTTCTTCTTCCCTGCTTCTTCTTTTCTTCGTTTTCTTCTAAGCTTCCCCTCGAAGCTTCTCTTCTTCTTCTTCTTTATTTATTTGCTAAGTTATTTGGTTCTACATCAGTACACACCTAGGTACTTCTAAACTTTTACAAGCAAATGAATAAACACAAAATGATTTTTCAGAAATCTGGAATACTATTCCTTGAGCAATTAATTTCACCAGAATTGCCTGCTCATTATTTTACACAAATAAAAGCACAGGACCATTAATAAGTGATAACTAGTATCTATATGGTCCTATGATTTTATAAGTGCTTAATTAACTAAGATATCCATGGAAAGTACCATCCAAACAATGACAGGAAGGAGTGGACTACAACTTGTTCTGTGGGGGTAGCCGATCCCACTGGAAATATTTTTTATTTATTATATAAATCTGTTTTTGTACCGCTCTATATAGTTTTGTTAATCTACTCCCGCATAGTTTTGCTAAGCTACCCCTATTGTATACTTGTAATTGTCCTTTCTCTGGCATAGCACACTTGTACAAGCCAATTCAATACCAAAATCACCAATTTTGTTAAAATAATTTTAATTTTTCTCAAAATTTTTCTCACAAAATTTAATACATTACCAAAATTATTCATAATAATTTTATTACTCAAAAATATTATCATTTTTTCAAGCACATTGTAACAAAGCAAAATTCACTACCTTTTTTGTAGTTTTACAATATTCCAACAATTTTAAATACTTTTAGTACTAATCAAAGAATTTGAAACTTCAATGTTAAAGCAAGAGCATTTGTCTCAATATTTTCTTAAACCACCCAAATATAGGATTGTAAAGTGCATTCAAACTTCATCAGTGCATAGATAACCTAACCAAGAAATATATTGGTCAACTACTATTTAACGGAGCTCGTTTTGACTTTTGAGTGACAAGGATGATCAAAATCAAAACACTAATTCAATGCTAAACTTTTTATAACTATGTAAATTAAAAAATATATACAAAACTTGAAGTTTAGACCATGGCAAATTTATTTAAAATGAGTGCAATGTCAATTTCTAAAATTTCACTTTTCTTGGTCAAAAAAGATAAACACCAACAAAAGACTACAAATGTATTTCTTTCATTTTTTTGGCAAGTAGACTACAAATGTATTGAATTACAATAGGAATGAAAACTATTGTATTTGCTGAATTATGCAGTTCCCTTAGCAATGTTACAGAGCAGAGACCATATTAATTAGGCAGATAATTTCAAAAGGCATATGAGTCTACAATGTCAAAAGAGAGAGAGTCTGCACACCTTTGCGACATTTAGTAAAGCCAACAATATTTGCAACGCTGAGTGTTAAGCAAACTCCAACAACTAGAAGATAATCAGCTTGAAACCTTATGAGAGAGAATATCCCCAGCACAGTCCATGCAACTGCCTACAAAAAAGAAGAAAAGTTTTGGAAACATTTGAAACCAAACCAATGAATACTTTCTATGGTAATAGTTTTGAGTCTTTTTACATGACAGGATACAGTAACAAAGGTCAAAAAACAAATTCCAAGTTTATATACCATTACATGCTTCCTTTACTGAATGTATCTATATAGGTTATGATATAAATGACAACATTTACTTACTGTAAGGTAAAGGGTCCACCAGAATAACCATGAATCATTTTTGTTCATCCGAGCCAATGACTAGCAAAAACAAGGACAAACATAGGTCAGACAGTTAATAATAATTTCAAGAGTAAAGGCTCATATCAACAAAAAAGTTTTCACAGAAATTAAAATGGTATTATAAAGAAGAAGAATATTAAGATCGAAACCTAATCAACAACCTCTTGGTCAAGACTTTCGAATTTCCAGACGCTCTCATCCTCATCGTTTATTTCATTCCACCACCGCAAACCAACCAAGATACGCCCACTCACGTTCTTGACTACCCAAAAATCAAGAGCAGCAAGAAGAACAGTGACCACAAAAATGATGACAAAGCTATCAAAAAAGAGAGCAGAAAGTATGTAGAATGCTAAAGCTGCACCCTGCCAAATTATTTAAAAAAAAAAGCAAGATTATACAGCAAAAATTGAATTAAAATAGACAAATATTAAGCAACAACATACATACATACATATACATATGTGCATATAGACAACTAATAAAGAACATAATTGGCAAACAATACCTTGAAGAGCACATGAAAGAAACATAGCTGTGGGTGGGCATAGTTTTGACCTGTAGACTGAGCACAAGAGAAAGGAAACGAAAATTCGATTAAAAACAATAATAAATAAGAAAACAAGAAAATTCCATTCATAGTACGAAGCTGTTCCAGAACGCACTTCAATGTAAATTTCAGTCCTTTGAAACAAGGTAACCATTTTCTAACAACTAAGCAGAAAAGCCTCTATAAAATCAATTTCCAAATTTGACTCATTTTCTCAGAATGAGAATATTTTTCTATTTTCTCAAACCTGGGCCCTCAAAAAGTATTTGTGCAAGAAAAGACAACTGAACTTTCTCATCCCACTTTCATATCATTGTACACACAGAAAAAAAAATCAATTACCATGTTGTGCCAAATTCTGTAATTGAGAATTTAAGTATGCAAATGAAGTAGGAAAAATAATTATGGACAAGAAATGAAAAATAATTGCAACACACAAAGGCACAACGAATTACGTGGTTCGGCATAATGCCTACGTCCACGGGCGAAAATAGAAGTATTTCTACTAGCACAAAAGGAGAATACAAAATAAAAAAGACACAAAATATTTCGGTACCAAAATTAAGACAAGTACCCGAAATATATCTCACACCTCTCTATAAAGCATACCTCTCTACAAAGAACTATTTTCTTTTTCCTTTGTTTTTGTTTTTCTTCTCTGCACACTTTTTCATTCTACAATCCCCTGTATTTATACATGAAGAAAGGCTAAATATGGGCAATAAAATTTAGAGGGTGAGTTGGACATTAAGAGAATGAAAGGCTGACACAAATTCAACCTTCCAACATAGATTGGCAACTTATGTTTTGACGATCAACTTTCCAACGTGGGATTGACAGCTCTTTTTCAACAAAAATCCTATCTGAATTGCAAACATCTCAAGCTTTTATTCCCCTCAAATAGGAATACCCTTTCTGAGTTCAGCAAAACAATTTACATTCAACTTGAATCTCACAAAAACAATGAAAACGCAATTCTAGGGGCAGATCTGCAACATACAAGGCCATACTCATCACAAACGAAGATAGAAATACCTCCTATCTAATGACATTCAAGACTAGGTTTACCATCAATAATCGCCAACATATAATAATTTGCGTATAGAATAAGAACAAAGAACAATGCAATTTTCACTAACCCTGGCCATTCTTGCAGTAGGAAATCGGGAAAATCCAATGAAAATGAAATCAAACGAATTCGTGCATTCATACACATATATGCTACTATTATATAAATGTATAAATATTTATACATACATCGACAGGGGTAAGAGAGATCAGAAGAGGTAATTGAACATACCAGATTTGGATCCATTGGAAGGGAAGAAGATTACGCCGAAATGAGAATTGAGCATCCCCCCTCAGCTCATCTTTTAATTTGGTAACAAAAATGGTTTGGACCTCTATTTTACCAAGACGGCCCTTGACATAGATGAATTACAGAATGTCCCCCAAAGCCTTGTTTGGTAGAAATGTAATGGTGGTTTTTTCGGTTATTTGGTTCAAATAGAAAATGGGAAATCAAACCAATTCTAACTTTGCTTTTTACAAATTTATTATATTACATTAACCGAAATTATATTTGTATAAATATTTAATTTCTATTTTTTT
This sequence comes from Pouteria glomerata, assembly GCA_035590655.1. Lineage (NCBI taxonomy): Eukaryota > Viridiplantae > Streptophyta > Magnoliopsida > Ericales > Sapotaceae > Pouteria > Pouteria glomerata. The sequence continues at coordinate 16,998,255 of JAVXUM010000036.1, forward strand.
ACAACTTTATTATTATTACATAAATTTATATATATATACATACACAAATAATTAATTCAATTTTCTATCTTTTGATTCCACAATTAGTACAAGATTTGGAATCAACTAAAATATAATTTGACTCTAAAAATAACGAAAATCAAACCAAAAAATAAATTACACAAACCAAAGTGTTGAAAACTAAAATTTTGATTTTGGTTCAATTTTACACACCGATATTTGGTAATGGGAAATATAACTAGAGATGGTAAAATGATTACCTACATTACTTGACTTTAAGAAGAAGGATTTAAGATATAAATAATAAAATTTAAGTGAAAATGAGATCAATAATTAGAATCTTATATGAGTATAAAGCAATTATAATTTTAGTTATTTTAACTTGACCCTGGCTGTTAGGGGTTTGCTTTTCAATAATATGATAAATAAAATGAATGAAAATTTTGGAAACACTAATTAGAGGGTCAAATATTATGTCAGGGGCGACCATGACGTATGGCATCCTCGCACCCCTTAGTATACTAAAATTAAGAAGGGAGCCTCCATTGTTCTGTCCAATTCTCTCCCAATATCTCCATTTTTTGATATAGAGAATATGATAGAATCACGTCCACTACATAAAGATAAAGAAAAATATATTCTAGAGAATCTCTATGTATTTACATATATATCTATATCGGGGGTACTCCTTTCTTCCTTCTCTCTTTTCTTTTAAATTTTTCTTCTTCTTCTACAAGAACCCAACACTAACTTGAGCATCGGAAAACTTTTGACGGGCTATTGCTGATTGGACCTTTAATGTTGATTCTTCTATGGTGTGTTATCTACATGTTTCATGAAGGAGATGAGATAGAATGTCTACACTAGAGAGGGTATGCTGACTTTTTTTTCTCTTCACCAATAATTTTTTTACTATGAAATTAATTTAATATCATTGTATTTAAAAAAAAAAAAAACAAATGCCAAATACTACACTAATTTAATTTCACTCAATATTTGGTCACCCCCATTTTAAATAAAAAATAGATTTAATTTTTTTATGACAAAATTAAAAATCCTATTTTATCCAAAAAATTACTTTAAAAAAAAATCATTAGAATGAAGTGCTGGTTATAGATTTATCATAAAAATATTTCTTAATGTCCATAAATATTCTGTATCATTCTAATTATTAGCGTAATAATTCTAGATCTTTATTTTTTGCTAGGGTTTATTCAAAACATTAGATAGTTGAATTTTTGCTAAATTTTTAAGTTAACAGCATCATTTGTATGCATAATTATATTTAGTATATCCTCTATTGACCCCCAGTTTCGAGAAGTTCTCCAATGCATTCGCAATAGTGCATGACTCGTACAGTTCTTCGCTCCATGAATTCATCTTGGTCACATAGTCAAAATGCTTTCTAGTGACTGGCCTCCATTAGATGGTGAATTAATTGTGTACAGCATTCAGTTTGAACATCTAACCCGCGACGATAAAATAAAAGTACCACATTCTGAATTCCGCGATTCAGGGATGCGATCTAAATCACATGCATTCAAGCACAATCATACACAAATCTATTCTCAATCAGAATCAACTATAATAAGGCGATAGTAAGTTATTACAATACAAGAATTTGAAATAAAATTACAAAATAAAGTCTTAGCCTAAGTCCCACAAGAAACTATCCAAAACACAACCCACCTTGAATTTCCCAAAATACAATTTAAAGGCGATCACGACCACCATTTTCGAAAACTACATATTAAAATGTATGCTATACAATTACATTCTTTTGGTGATTATAGGTTTTATAGAGTATCAACATGATAAACCTCTCATACAAGGTATCTAAATTGATACAACATTATTATAAATATAATAATAAAATAACGAGTTAAAGTTCTACATTTTCCAATCAACTTGTACATCTGATGGGAGTCATAATTTGAAGCCCTGCCGTGGGCATTTGGGGATCTCCATCTTGTTTTCATTAATTTGTCTGCAAGTGCCTGGAATTTTATGGCTAATTGATCTGCAACGTTTCTTTTTCTCTAAAGAAGAACTTTCTTCCTCTCCGCTTTCCTCATCCCGTCTTCTTTTCCTTCACTCAATTTCTTCTATATTCTGCGTTTCCAAAGTATGTGGTTGGAAAAAAAAAAATGCAGACAAATAGATTTTAACATAAGCATCAAGTAATTTTGAATATCTAAGATTTAAAATTGTCAGATGCAAAATATTGCGTTTTCATGCATGATGGAGAGAGAGGGGGGGAGGGGAGACAGAGAGAGAGAGCCTCAACTTGTGGAAAATGATAAATTAGCTTCTTTTTTTTTTTTTTTTTTTTTTATAAAAAAAAAATAAAAAATAAAAAATGGATAGGTGAGAACTCTATCAATTATCACTTGTACTTCACAGGGTTGGAAGGATCCAAGGTGCTGCGAGCCTGGAACTGTTTTGTCAGAAGCCAGAAGGTATAGTCGTCAAGAAATGGCCTGCTTCTTAGATTATACACCGTGTCCCGTGCATTTGGAGTTATCGAGAAGCTTCAGTTTGAAACTCTTTAGAGCCCACAACCACAAAGTTCATAGCTAAACCAACATTACTAGTCAGTGAAGGTGCATGTGTGGTATTGAGCTGGAACTTAAATGCAGTCTTGTGGGTGCTCTCATGACCTACATTATATATATACACTTTTTTTTTTCCCAACTCTAGATGCATATATATATATATATACTTTTTTTTATCGAGTTCCTTTTTTTTATTGAGAAGCCATGTATCGAAATACAGCACCACAACATGATTCGAACATGCATACAAAATTATTGAAAAAAAAAAAATGAACATGACATGACACGAATACATCAATTCAAAATTAATACACTTTAAGTTGATGTTTAAATTAATTAGTTGGAAACATATTTATTAAATTTAAAATATTTGAATATAAATATGAATACGCGTCACTTTAAAACCAAACCAGACACCTCAACACCAATTACAGCCTAATAGAAAAACAAAGGAGCACACCCCCACAAAATCAGAAAAAAAAAATTGTAGTAACTGAATTTGTTCTCAATAGCTTTAATTAAGAATATTCTATGTAGCAGAATAGAACATTATCATTTAATTTATTCAAGTCACACAATGAATAATGCGACACAATTAGGAAGATTATTTGAGAAAATATAACCGTAATCATTTGACATAATTGTAGTCCAATCAATTCAAACAAAACATAGCATTTTAGCTTATTTTACACATAGAAAATTGAATAAATAGTTTCCTTCCTTTAAGTTCCATTTCCATGACAAATTCAAATCCAGACATAGCATAAATATTCATAGAAAGATCAAACCATTCAAAAAAAGCCAACCTAATGTACAAGGCTTTCCGCATTGCGAAGTCTCTAGAAAAAGACCAAACCATTACTATTAAAAAAATTGCTTCTTTTTGTTGAAACCAAGTGAGGATTTTGATAATGATAAGTAAAATAATAGACCAATAATGTTAATTAAAAAAATAATCACATCTTCATGACAGCAAAAAACCATCAGACTTTCACAACGATTCTAACATGATTCAGAAGAATGTGGGTGACATAAGGGGATAATCTCAATCTCCTAACCTCTGTTTTCAAGTGATGGATCTTTGCATCTTTATCCTGTTCATGGAACTCGACATTCGCACCTGAATCTCAACAGCCCTGTTTTAATAGACATGAAGAAAAATGAATTAGCACAGCCCTAAGAGATAACCAGATTGAAACAGATTAGTCACAATATACATATATATGCAAGGAAAACACAAACTTAGTTGTGACAACCAGACGATAGTGACACCCTCAGAATGCTTACTGAATATATATAGATCTTTACAAAGAGTTGTACCAATATATGTAGTTTACCTCAGTGACTTTCACTATAGTGGTAGCATGCTTCAGGAACATATGGGTGACATGAGGGGATAATCTCTTGGCCTCTATTTTCAAGTGATGATATTTGCATTCGTCTCCTGTTCAAGGAGCTTGACATGGGCACCTGAATCTCCAGTTTCCTGTTTTTATAGACATGAAGAAAAATGAATTGGCAGAGCCCTAAGAGATAACCAAACCAAACCAAACCAAACTAAGCCTTTTCCCACTAGGTGGGGTCGGCTATATGGATTTGACGACGCCAAG
>JAVXUM010000036.1:17021562-17031781 GCA_035590655.1 Pouteria glomerata
CTTAATGGTGGTGGGTTCTTCATCTGCTGCCAAATCTTTCATCCATCCACGTGGGTGGATAGCGTGCAGGTCAACACCCACAATATTTCAGAACTTTAAAAAAAGATATAAGAAAATAATATGAACAGCATTAATACTATGTAATAGGTGTAGGTGTCTTTTGAAATTGAAACTCACTCTTAGTGTTAACAACCTCCCTCTGAAGAATTATAGTGAACTAAGTCTTGAATTAGACCTTTTGAACCAGAGTTTAATATGTTACACACACAATACTGACTTTTAGACATAGGGCTATTATAAGTGATGCAATAATTTTTACTCTCATGAGAGGCGCTAGAGAAGAGCCAAATTCTCATAGTCACGACAACTCTCATTTAGGTGAATTCTCCAAGAATATATATGACCTATACTCTGTGGGAGTTTGCCGCTTTAAACTCATTCAGGTTAAATCCTTCATCAATATCACATTTTCACGGTACATTCGCCTTTGGGATGAGCGTGAGAATAATTAAACAAAAAAAGACGTCCCCATATATAATTAGTGCATTTGGAAATAAGTCATGCAATATGAATTATTATTACCATTGAACTTTCTTCATGAATTATTATTACCATTGAACTTTCTTCATGAGGCTCCCAATCACAAAGGTAGGGATCAACTTTTTGACAAAGTTTAATAATTTTTTTTATCAATTTAGCAATTTAGTCTTCGTTGAAACTGTTGTTGTTCACATAACTTTATTTGTTATTGATATTTGATCATATTATCAAGTTGATTGTTAATTATAATTAAATTCATCTATGTATTGTTATTAATTATTTTTTAATATATTGCTTAAAGTTATAGAATTACTTGGAAGTGAAACTCTTATATTCTTGTTTTAAACAAAATTTTAAAACTCTCCATTTAGCCTAAAACATTTTAAGAAAATGAATAGGATAGAAGGGGCTAACAATATTAAACTTAAAAAATTTGATAGCACACTTTCGTAGGTGACAAAGGCAAATTAAATATTAACTAACTGTGTTAGGCCTGATTTCTGCCACATATGAACTATGTGAAAACCAATAAATATCAAATTGGATCTCCAATGAACAAATTAAATTCCATTGTCATCATCTTATTTTAAGTGCCTCGTCTGACTGTCACACTTCGGGTTTCATAACTCGAGGGGTGAGTTAATTAACCCTATGCCACCTCATAATCCATCGCAAATCCTAAATAGAGCCATATAACCAGTATGGAGCATCGCAAATCCTAAATAGAGCCATATAACCACTATGGAGCAGACTAGACGTACAAAATAAAAAAATAATAATAATTAATGCAAAAGAAGACTCGATCAGGACTGAGTAATTAAGTTCCATTATAATCCTCTAATTATAATATTCGGACCAAAGGGCCAGTACAACCATATTGGAAAAACAAGAAAACAAACAAAACTATCGAATTATAATACTCGGAACTAAATTCAACTCACACATCGTATTACTTTTATCATCTTTCCCGTATAACTTTACCAATTTCATTAACTTTAATTCAACAATATCACATATCAGATTCTCATATCAACTTAGAGCATTAATCCATACAAAACATCAATGCATCGTAATACCAATCAAATTTCTGAACTCAGGGTGCCAAATAATTCTCCTCAAATCTCATCCAAGACTAACTCTTTTAAATCACTACTTTTCAGTATATAATTCCTACCAAAACAACAGTTCGAACAAATTCAAAACCATGTTAATTGAAATCCTGGAAAAGGAATTGACCCCGAAAAGGGCTAGAACCCAACCTACCAAACTTAGCTTTCTCCCTTTGGTTTACTAGTACCGCACGAACATGTTTGTGTATAATATATATGCAACTATATATATATATATATAGAACCCGAGGGAGAGGAAGGGACTTTGAGAGGAAGAAAGCCACCAAGCCAAGCTAATAAAGCTATACTCATGACTTACCAAGCCTAGGAACCTTAGGATTGCAACGTGTCAGGACCACCAAACAACCGACCGAGCAGGGTTGCCTTCTGGTTTCCGCGGGAATCTTACTCCGGTGCCCCAACTCCTGAATTTTTTTTAACCTCAAATCACAATTCAACCCCAAACTTATCAATATCTTATCATTAACTGCACTTTCACTTCATTACTTACAAACTCGGCATTATAGCACCATAAAAATTTGGGTTGTTACAGCGACCATCTATATGATGTGTATTATGACATGACCAAAACTTCCAAAGACTTTTCAGGGTACATTAGATACTGAATATGGGCAAATTAATACTGTGTAATAGGTTTAGGTGTCTTTCAGACTTGAACCTTACTTAATGTTAATAATTTCTCTCTGGAAGATCATACTGAACTAAGTCTTAAACTCAACCTTTGAAGCAGAGTTTGATATCTACTTTTGGACAAAGATTAGTACTGTTAAAGGCCATGCACCGTTCTTGATTCTCTAATGAGAGGTTCTAGAGAATAACCCAATTCTCATAATCACGACCTTACGACAACTCAATAATTTAATGGTTGAATCATCGCTATGCAAAATGAATGCGCCTCCAAACATAAAAAAAAAAAAAAAAAAGATTGTGCAAGCTTACAAATGGTCCTTCTATTTTTTATTCCTATTAGTCCTTCTATTTTTTTTATTTCTATACTTATGTTTATTTGGTGAGTAGTTACTTTTATTGTGGTAAAATTATTAAGATCATCTTTTAATCATTTAGCTCTATTAAAATTTTTAAATTCATATTTTTCTCATTGTTTCTTATTTTATTCTACACATACGCAGGCATGAGGCAAAGAACATCCAAACAATTGTTAGATATATTGAAGATCAATTAAATCATGTGAGTTTAAGTATTGTGAAGCACCCCGTTGGAATAGAGCCTCAGCTACGTCGCCTCATTAAGATGTTGACCACGGATTATGGTAATACTCGTATCATTGCAATATGGGGAATTGGTGGAATCGGTAAGACAGAAATCGCGAAAGCTGTGTATAATATAGTCCATCGAAAGTTTGAAGGGAGCAGTTTTATCGCAGATGTCAGAGCAGCTTCGAATCAACCAAGTGGCATGATTTCTCTACAAAAACAAATTCTCTCTGATATCTTAAAGATTGAAAATCATAACATCGGAAGTGTTCCTCAAGGAACTGAGTTAATAAAAAGAAAAATTTGTTGTCGAAAAGTCCTACTTGTTCTAGATGATGTGGATGACATGGACCAGTTAAGAGACCTAGCCATTGATCGAGACTTCCTTCATGATGGAAGTAAAATCATCATAACTACTAGAGATATTTCTTCTGTAAAATCTCTTGAACTAAATGAGGTATATAAACCTAGGGAGTTGAATAAAGATCAATCTATCAAACTCTTGAGTTGGCATGCCTTCAAGCAAGACCATCCCATGGAAGGCTATATGAAGCTTTCAAATGAAGTCGTGAGTTACCTTAACGGAATTCCATTAGCTCTTGAAGTTATAGGTTCTTACTTGTCGAAGAAAATCGAATCTCAATGGCTAGATGCCATAACAGAGTTAAAAACAATTCCTAACAAGAAAGTTCAAAAACAGCTTAGGATAAGTTTCGATTCACTTAGTCACGAAAGAAATGAGTTATTCCTAGATATAGCATGTTTCTTTGTTGGATGGAATAAAGATTATATAACCAAAATATTGGAGGCATGTAAATTTTACCCAAAAATTGGGATCGAAGAGTTGGCTGAGAGATGTCTCTTAAAATGTGATCCATCTAACAAGATTGTGATGCACAATCTACTTAGAGACATGGGCAGAGAAATCATCAGGCACAAATCTTTTAAGGAGCCAGGGGAGCGTAGTAGATTGTGGCATCACGAGGATGCCCTTACAGTGCTGACAGAGGGAACGGTATGTAGAAAAGCATATGTATGAACTTTCTATTAACACGAGATGTTTAATTACTACCTAAATGGCATGTGCATTTGCATTATTATTAACTCCAATTAACTCAACAAAGCTATGGCCCCAAACTAGTTGAGATTAGTTACATGAATCCTCTACCTACATTAATTTCTGTTATTAATCATATTTTTCGTGATAATATGTAAAATTAAGTCTTTCCTTACCATTTCAATCTATATAATATTTGGTTTAATTTTCATTATTTTTATCCTTTTACTTGAATCACCTCGCTCTATGTACTGGTGTATCTCTAGGTTTACATTTGGATATGATCAAACCATTTTAAATGGCCTTCTCTCAACTTATCTTCTATTGCTAGTACCTCAACTTACTTTCAAATATATTTATTTCTTATCCTATTTTTCTTATATTACCACACCTTTAATAGCATCATCATTTTCACCAATCTCATTTTATGAGTGTTATTTTTTAATGGCCAGATACTATGTACCATGAAATATAAATGCTCTTATAATTATCCTATAAAATTTTTCTTTTAACTTTGTATTTTCCAATGACAGAATAACCAAGACACTTCTCCATTTTAACCACTTCACCTGAATCCTATGGACAACATCCTCTTTAATCCCTCCATTTGCATAAGTAATTGATTGAAGATGCATATGTATTCTTAATTATCAAAATTAACTCACATAAATTTAAGTGGCTTTGTGTTTTGTTTTCTAAGAAAAGGCAATTTTTCACCTTGTTCTGCAATGGTTTACCTTTTAGGGAACTAAAAATGTTGAAGGCCTCTTTCTAGACTTTCCTGAACCAAGAGATGTTCAAGCTAATGCAACGTCATTTGAGAAGATGGAGAGACTGAGGTTGCTTAGTCTTAATTATGTTCAACTAACGGTAGGTTATGAACATAAAATTTTCAAAAGACTAGTATTGCTATGCTGGAAAGGCTTCCCTTTGGATTGTATGCCATTGAACTTACATATGGAGAATTTGGTTTATCTTGACTTAAGTTATAGCAGCCTTAAATATGTTTGGACCAAAAAAAAGGTACAACATTAGTTCTCTCTCTTTCAAGCATGAACCACTATATATTTCATGTGATAATTGAATTTTCTCATTTTGTTTTTGACAGATTTTAGATAAATTGAAATTCCTTCATCTCAATCATTGCTCTTCCCTAATTGAAGTCCCTGACTTCTCTGGACTCACCAATCTCGAAGAATTGTCACTTAACGATTGCACAAATTTGGTTAAGGTTGGCGAATCTATTTCATGTCTCAACAAAATTGTTGTCCTCGATATGAAGAATTGTAAAAAACTTGAGAAGCTTCCCTTTGGCATTTGGATGATGAAATCCCTCGAATGTCTTGATCTCTCTGGATGCTCCAATCTAAGAAATTTTGTTGGGTTTAAGGGATCACCATCTACATCATGGTACTCATATGTGAAGAATTTGGTTGCTCATGACTCGAGTTATAGCAACCCAAAAAATGTTTTGGAGGGAGCCGAGGTACAACATTATTTTGCTCTGTTTCAAGTATGATCAATCATTGTATATCATGTCATAGTTAGATATTCTCCTTGTTTTTTATAGATTCCAAATAAATTGATATTTTTTCATCTCAGTTGTTGCTTATCATTAGTTAAAACCCTTAAATATTCTCAGTGTTTTTGGCAGGTTCAAAATAAATTGAAAATCCTTAATCTCAGTCATTGCTCTTCCCTAGTCAAAACCCCTGAGTTCTTTGCACTTGGCAATCTTGAGGAATTGTTGCTTCATGGGTGCACAAGTTTGGTAGTGGTTGATGATTCAATTTCATGTCTCAACAAACTCATTTTCCTAGATATGAGTAATTGTAAAAAGCTCAAGACACTTTCCCCTGAAATTTTGATGATGAAATCTCTAATAGCTCTTGACTTGTCAGGCTGTTCCAATCTAAGAAATTTTGCTGGATTTAAAGGATCGCCATCTACATTCCTTTCACGTTGGATATCACCAACCAGGAATGTGGGCTCTGTTGCTTTGCAAGTGGTCAAGACTTGCTTAACGTCATTGCTCATGGAAGACTGCAATCTGTCATACATACCCAATGAAATTGGGTATTTGACGTCATTAGAGATCTTGTGTATTTCAGGAAACAATTTCAGCACCCTACCTGAAAGTATCAGTGACTTGCGTAATTTGTGCGTTCTCGATGTACGAGAAAGTAAAAGGCTCCAATCGATTCCAAAGCTTCCATCAAATTTATGGCTTATGGTTGCGGAGGGGTGCATATCATTAGAAAGCATATCAGTGGAATGGAACTTGAAAAATCTTGGTAGCTTACGGAGCCATGTGATATGTTACGGAACCCCTAAATTAGTTGAGAACAATTTTGCTGATAGATGCAGCAAAGGACTAGTGCAGTACAAGGTACTCTCTCCCTCTTTATGTTTATATATATAAATAACACTAAAAAAGGAATGGTTGCTGGAAAAATAAAAACTGTCGATGTTATCCTACTCATCCTCCTGATGTCATTGCAAGATCAATTTGGATGAATATTTTAACTTCGAAACCTTAGTGAGAAAAAATAATAAAAAAATTGCACTAACACATGATTCGTTGGAACAGGAAATCTCTGCAAACAGGGGTCCCTTTAATATTTTTCTTACAGAGGATGAAGTTCCCAATTTGTTCAAGTACCATAGCAGAGGGCCATATTTATCTTTCGTGGCACGTAACAAAATTTTGGGGTGGATATCTTGTGCAACTTTCATACTTCCCAGAGAAGGACGTAACCTTCCTGTCTATCCGATGTATTATATCCAGAAGAATTCCAATGTCTATGTAAGAGTTCATTATCCGTCTTATCCATTATGTTCTCCAAACTTGGTTAATAATATTAATACGAATGTAATGTGGTTTTCCTATTTACCACTCTCTGCCATTAAAATGCGGGTAAAATGCGATGATGAAGTGAAGATCTCGCTGAAAACACCTGAGCCTCTTCAGGTGATTGAACCGAGGATTTCACTTATTCACAAGGATGAGGAAGAAGAAGTTGAGGAGGAAGCAAGTGAGGAAGAAGAAATCTTCAATAATCTCTCATTTCTTTGATTCTCCTTGTTCTTTGTATTTAAATGTATAACTCATGTGATCAATATTTTAGTTTGTTCTACGTTTTTTATTTAATTGAATTTATATAGATAACAATATATATTTTTTCAAGTACATTTTTATAACTTAATTATTTAAGTAGACGATAGCACGTTTAACTTAACTAAAATTTGTGCATCGTACAAGTCATATCACTAGTTTGTTGAATTTATATAGACAATAACATATATTTTTTAAATATAGTTTTACAATTTAAATACTTAAGTATATAATATGTTTAACTTAATCAAAATTTGTGCATCGTATAAGTCATATCACTAGTTTGTTATAAAAGTGCTATTCTCGTACATAATTTTGAAACACATTTTTTCACAATATTTTTAATAAAATAATATTTTCTCAAAAATATTTTAAGATTTATCAAAAGGGTTTCCATTATTGGTTGGATGGACACAGAAACACGAGGAACGTGCGCATTAAAGCCGCCTCAAAGCACGTTGAGACACATCCTCCTTAAGTGGCAAAATACTGTTAAATAAAAAATATATTTTAGTACTTCCGAGACAGAGAGTATCCTGTAGATAAAGCTATAATTTTTGATATCTCAAAATTTTTTTATAATCGGGGATAAGATTGAGATAGATGATGATTGACATGGTTGAAATAGTCGATAATACGTTCGGAGTTAGGAATTTTTTTGATTTTAGATTATGTTAGGTATAAAATTATTTTCAAACTTTTTATGGTCTTAAGTTATGTGATACTAAGGGGATGTTTGGTGCGATAAAAAATAAAATAAAATAAAATAATTAATAGATTCGTAATTCGTGTAATGAGATAAAAAGTGAATAATTTTTAAAAATTTTTAGAATTTTTTAAAGTTTTTCAGTAAAACAAACACCCCTTAAATCAAGTTATAATTCAATGTTAAATTATATAGACAACAACGGAAACTCATGCACCAAAAAAACTTTGAAAGCAAAGGAGCGTGCGAATCTATACTAATGACATGAAAAGTCAAAATAATAATATTTAGTGGATAGTGGGGGACTAGTTTAATTAAAAACAAACATGCATACGCCAACATCTAGCCAATGTGAAATTGTGTAAGTTCTACAAGAAAAAAAAAAATATTGGATTGTTGATGACTATTAACCATCCCTCGAGAAAGGAAAGGACGGATGGTGTTTCCTCCCAAGTTCCCATCGGTTGATATTACTAAATACTTACTTACCAATCATATGTTAGTTTATCTTTGTTTTCATTGATATAAAATATTGCCCGAAACTGAGAAGAAACTCCCATTAATCCACTCTTTTCAAAAGCTACTAGCAGAAAATAGAGGAAAATAACTATCCCCCGGCCAGTTATTGAAGCTTGAAGCGAAGGGACGACTCCACAAACTTCTGTTTATCTTTCAGGTTTGAGCATTTGCAGTTTTTTGTGGAATAGAAGCCTCTTCCTCCCATATTAAAAATAAATAAATAAATATAATAATAATCTATTATTATTATTATATTCCTGTATGTATGTATTATTTTGATTCATAGTAGTAACGAGAAAAACCTTAACAAAACCCAAATCATCCATTTGTGGAACAAATCTACAAATGTTTTATTGCATAACAATCTCATAATTATAGACCAAAATTTGGATGAGCATAACAATCTTATAATTACAGACTAAAATGTGGATGTGATGGTCTTGGGCAGGATATAAAAAATTAGAGGACTAACATCTGATAATTCATTTTTAAGGAAGACAATCTCAACTATGGACTTCTTAGGTATATTTACTAAAATCAAATCTGGACCATTAATTAAATTAAAGGTAAAATAAATATGAAGGTTTAAAATATTCTAAATTTGAAAAATAGCATTAACAAAAGCATACGATAAAATGAATAAATTTAAAAATTGAAAATATCCTAAATTCAAAATTTTGAACCCCTAATTAGTTAGATGACACAAAACTTGTAAAAGTGTATACAATCTTAAAATTACAAACTAAAATTTGGATGGGATGGTGTTGGACATGATATAGAAAATTAGAGGACTAACATCTGGTCATTCATTTTTAAGAGAGACAATCTCAACTATGGACCTTTTAGGTATATTTTTTCTAAAATCAAATCTGGATCATTAATTGAATTAATGGTAAAATAAATCAAAAGGTTCAAAATATTGCAAATTTAAAAAATAACATTAACAAAAGTATATGATAAAGTGAATAAATCTAAAAATTGAAAATAGCCCAAATTCAAAATTTTGAAATCCTTATTAGATAGATAACTTTTACACATTCTCATAATTATAGACTAAAATTTGGATATGATGGTTTTGGGCAAGATATGGAAAGTTGGAGAACTAAAATCTAGTCATTCATTTTTAAGGGAGACAATCTGAATTATGAACTTTTTAGATATATTTTCTCAAATCAAATCTTGACCATTGAATTAAAGGCAAAATAAATCTAAATGTTAAAAATATTACAAATTCAAAAAATAGCAATAACAAAAGCACACGATAAACTGAATAAATTTAAAGATTAAAAATACTTCAAATTCAAAATTTTGAGTTCCATTATTAGATAGATGACATAAAAAGTGTAAAAATGTATGCATTTAAAATCTTAAGTTTTATGTAATTTAAAATTAAAATTTTAATTTAAATATTTATTTTAAAAAAAAATTTAAAGAAAATTAAAGTGTAAACATCACTTTCGTTTTTAAAATAAAAAAATCTTAGTTGACTTTAATTAATAAATATTCATACAGTGTTTAATAAATATGTAAAATTTTATTATTTCTTACAAATATTATCACATTTTTTAAAATATTAATTTAAAATTTTTTATGAAAAGAGTATTCAAATAATATGAAAAAAAAAAAGTGAAAGACTGTGTTTTCTTGTCAAGTAATCGAAAATACAACCAAAATGAAGATAAAAAGAGGTAATTCTTGTCATTAAAAAAATTTAATGTTTAAAAATATTTCAAATTCAAATTCTTAAGCTTTCTTACATAAAATTTTAAATTTTATGTACATTAAAATTAAATTTTCAATTTAAATGTTTATTCTTTCAGATTTTTTTTTTAAAAGTTAAAGTCCAAATATTATTTTTTTTAAAATAAAAAACAATCTTACTTGAGTTTGTCTAATAGGTACCCAACAATATTTAATGAATGTGTAAAATTTTATTAT
>JAVXUM010000036.1:17045266-17058473 GCA_035590655.1 Pouteria glomerata
AAATATTTTATTTATTTATTTATTTATATTTTTTTGAAGAACATAAAAACATAATCTTATAAAATACTTAATTGATGTGGATTACAGTTTTAGCTCTCATATAAGCTTCTTTCACTGCATCTTTAGCTACGTTCCTAATATAACAAAACTTAAACATGTCCAGAGAATCATATATGTTTCTAAAAACATTTTAACCTCCCAACTACGTAACTTACTAACCCTTAGATACTTAAGGGGTGTTTGATGTGATGAAAAATAACGAAAAATAATAAAAAACGTAGTTTGAGTGATATTTAAGTGTTTGGTGACAAATCACTTTTTTCAGAGAAGAATAGTGAAAAATATTGAATTTTACAGAGAAATCTGTCGGAACGGTTTTCAAATTTCTTCAAAAAATATTGGCAATGGGTCTTGTTTGATAGGTTGGATAACGGTGGTCACATTAAAAAAAAAATTACAGTTATTTGATTAATCGAACTCGAGTTATGTAATTTTATCTAGAGTTGTAATAGGTGTAAATATGTAAAAAGTGTTAGAAAAATTTAAAGATTTTAGGAGTTTTTCAGAGATATTCATCACACCAAACGACCCCTTAATAATAAGAGAACTATCAATTACAATAGTTAACTTTTTACATTTCAAATGCTTAAGATCGATAATTCAACGCTCCAAGACATGCTAGAGAGCTTTCGCCATTACTACCAATGATGCATTAATCCATTCTGCATTTGCTTGAAGTGTTACTCCTTTGTAATCCTTAATAATTCAAGCTGTTGCAGTTTTTCCATTTCTTGGCTGGCATGCACCATCAGTTTTCAAATCACAACATATCTCTGGACTTGTATCATTATTTATAAAGATATATTCTTTAGCTTGTTTGCTTCTAGCATCCCCTTCCTTACTCACCACCTTTGCTAGTTCGTCACCTACTTCAAAAACATTATTAGAATCCAATGTCATGCTACAAAAATTTACCATCGTAATAACCGAGCAAGGACCCCCTATCTACATTATTAAATAGAAGGAGAGTGAAACTAAATAGAAGGAATGGCTGTCGCTCGGCTTGTAATAGAAATTCTGAGTTTGCAAAAATGCTCGGCTTCTAATTGAAATGTCACATAGGGAGTGCAACAAGCACCTTATGGACCAAAATTAATGTGTGCTCGCTGTTGCTATAAGTTTGCTCGTTAGCATAGGCTTCCACTACCGGGCATAACTAGGTGGGACAAGTTTGTGCTTTCATTAACCATCACCGGGAAAACCGTGTGAAGATAGGCTTCCGCCACCAGACATAACCAGGAGAGGCAATCTCGTGATTATTAACCGCCACAGGATGTCACTTGCAGGGTCATGCTTCTAACACCGGACAGAATCTAGTGGGCCAATCTCGTGCTTGTACGAACCGCCACGGAATGTAACCCATGGGGTCATGCTTCGGCCACCGGACAGAACCTAGTGGGGCAATTTCGTGCTTGTACGAACCGCCACGGGATGTAACCCTTGGGGTCATGCTTCAGCCACTGGACAGAACCAAGTGGGGCAATCTCGTGCTTGTGTTAATTACCACGGGAGGAACCAAGTGGCTTAATTCTTATAGATGCAAAGCTTTCATTATTTTGCTTTCTCAACTTTGTAAAGAATGCTTACATAATAGAAAAAATTGACAGACTAAATATAAAATAACCTTAAATGTATGGCGTTCCATGGTCTCTTTACTGGCTTCCCTTCCGAATCTTCTAGCTTGTATGCACCATTGCCGAGCACCCCTGTTATCCAAAATGGTTCTTCCCAATTAGCTCCGAGCTTTCCTTCAGCAAGGTCTCTCCATGCCCCCATTAGCTTTCTCAAAACATAGTCGTTGACCTTAAATTCTCACGGGTTTACCCTTTTATTGAACCTCCCCCTGGTTTCTTGTTGATACGCTGCCAACCTGATGGCTGCTTCTTCTCTTTTTTCCTCGAGTAGGTCTAAGGCCACACCCATCGCTTTATCGTTCTCCCCGTGATTAAAAGCAGTAGTACGGATGGTTGGGATTGTAAGGTTATTTTGTGGCAAATCCATATATAATCTTAAGTTAAATATGAATCAAGGAAGAATTGAAAGCTAACAGAAAGTTTCCTAATTGATAAAGAATTCAAATAAATTGAAGCTTCCAAAAACCAAAGAAGTTGAGAAGAATTTGAAATAACGACAATTGAAAATCATTCAAAAGTCAAAAAGTTTCCAAGTTCAAGCAAAGATAGAATTCCAGTCAAAGTTGGAGACAATATAGAACACGCAGAAACATTCTAGTACGCCTCGCAGGCAAGGCGCAGGGAGCACGCGGCTGCGCCACATATATGTTGGGAGCTCGCTGGATGCGCGAGGATGCGTCGCCTTTGATTTACAACTGCAGCAAAATTTCAGTGTAGCCCGCAGACAGCAGGATGGGAGCGCGAGAGATCGAGCAGCGTATCTTCTGAATTAAGTTAGTTTCCTATTTTGTCAAATTAAGGCAACCTTATGTAACTCTATATATATGTGCCCAGCCTTAATGAAGAATACAAACTTGAGGGAACATATTATAGAGATCTAGAGAGAGTTAATTTGTTCTTGAGTGCTTAAAGTACTTTATCTAGTTTTTCATCTTTGTACTTATTGAATTTCTATGTGAGGCAGAAAATCCACTTGTAGAGTTCATCAAGTGATTCGAGCAAGAGTGACAAAAGGATTCGTACGAGTGAGTCGCAGAGAATCCAAGTGAAGTCTTGTAACCCGTTGATAGTGGAGATTCTGTAATTGAGGTTTTTCTCCCTGTGACAGAGTTTTCTCGTTATTCTTTGGTGTTATTATTTTTTGCTTTGTGTGATTGCTTGATTTGGGTGATTTTTCACATTGTTTTGATTTTATGGCTTAATTCATCTTATGACGCATACTTGAAAATTTATTTGGAAAGATAAATGTTAGTTCATTTAAATTTATAAGAATTGAATGATAGATTTACATATTTGGAGATAGGTGAAATAAAATTTCTTTGATCCAATTTGTGAACTTTCCTATCTATTTTTAGTATTATTTTAAATATATTTTTGTGTGGACAAAAAGCTCCTACAAGAATTTTCTAGAGAGGTTTACGAGGAAGGCGATAGTAATTTTTGATACATCTTTTTATTTTGATATTTGTGTGTGCTTATCAATTCATATAAAAAAGGAGGAGTAGAAAATTCAAATTTTTATTTTGCGGTCCGGTGAACTTAGAACTTGGAATTTAAACTTAAATTATTTTAAAATGTTTACCATATGATGCCTTGATGAGTTTGTTGCAAGTGCATGCAGAAATAATGGAAGCATGAATGAAATTTAACTTAAGTTTTGATATGGAATTGCCAAGGGAGAGATTGTCAGGTTATTTTATGGCAAAACCATATGCAATCTTAAGTTAAATAGGAATTACTAAAAGAATAAGTGAATTGAAGAAAGAAGTTTTTCAATTTCTCAAGTTTCCAATTTGAAAGAGAATTCTGCATTCAATGAAGTTTCCAAAACAAAAGAAGTTCAATTAAATTGGCAAGATAACAGTGAGAAATCAGTTCAAGAGCCAGAAAGTTTTCAAATCCAAGTCAAGATAGAATTTCGGTTGATGCAGGACGCAAGCAGATCATGCGGAGAAAGTCCAGAAGACCTCGCAGCCACGGCACGGGGAGCGCGCGGCTGCGCCGCTTGGCGCTGGGAGCCCGCGAGAAGCTTGCGGGTACACCAGTTTATTTTACAGTTACAGAATCATTCTAGTAGGGTCCGTAGGCTGGGTGATGGGAGCACGAGGCTTCGACCTGCGGCGCAGGCTACGCGCAAGATGCTCGAGGGTTCGAGCTGCAAATTTCCTATTCGTATTTAATTTCCTACTTCGCCAATTTAGGGTAATTTTCTTTGTAACTCTATATATATGAACCAATCTCTGAGTATAAAGGATACGAGATATATTATAGAGATCTAGAGAGAGAGATTTTATTCTGGGAAGCTTGAGTGTTCTTTCTCTAGCTTTTGTTCTTTGTACTTTTCTACTTTATGTGTGAAGCAGAAAGTCCTGCTTGTAGGGTTCATTGAGTGAGTCGAGCAAGAGCGTTAAAAAGATTTATGCGAGTGAGTCGTAAATAGTCTTAGTAAAACCTTGTAACCCGTTGGTAGTGAGGATTGTTGTTATTAATAGGGTTTTTTTCCCTGTGAAAGGGTTTCCTCTTTATTTCTTTATATGTTCTCTTTTCCCTATTTGTGGATTGTTTTGGTGATTTGGAATTTTCAGTACGCAATCAGCTATATTTGTTTCAGTCGGCATGATCTTCTCAGTTTTTAGTGTGTCCAAGGCAAGTAAAACTACTCCAATTAGGCCTTGGTTATATTCAGAAGGTTTGGGGCAGTTGGGAGTTCCCCATACCCCATTACCAGACGTATTAGTAGCACCCATGGCAGAGGAAGATGATGGCAGAAAGTCTGGACCATTTGGGTACCTGTTGTTTGTTGTGTCATGGAAATGTGACGGTGTATTATGCACTGTATGTCCTCTGTTAAGGCTGTTAAAATTTGCATGGTTTGAGGTCTCAACTACATAATTTTGTTTCTGCTCTGCTCCATTTTGTGGTTGAGAAGTAAAGCGGCTATTATAATCACTGGTAGAGTATCCAGAAACATTTAGCTTACCAGGCACATTTATTGGAGGACCTGAGGTATATCTTGGTCCATCAGGCCTCAAAGGTATCGACTGAGAAGCATGGGTGTGGATATTAGATCCATGCGAATTACCTGGTGCAAATGGAGGTTGCGAAAGGTGGTTGTTCGGCCTTACAGGCTGCGAATAATGATTTTGGTAAGTGCTCTGAGGATTATTGCCATTGGTCCAGGAAAGGTCAGAATTGGCAGAAATGAAATTTGGGGCACTTCCACTTGAGGTGATTCTTGGATTATAAGCACTGGATGATTCCTGAGGGTCTTTGAACTGCTTGGCATGCACATTGTTCTGATCTTCTTGAGCCCCTAATGGCACACTTGAAGTTCTTGAAATATTTGGTTGGCTCATGTTTCTTGAAATAGTTGGTTGGCTCGTGTTTCTCCAAGGCTGTTTTGCTTTATGTTTAGTTTCAGTTCCCCTTCCCATATTTGGGAACTTCTGAGTTCCCAAATGAGGGGTTTCATGGAAGAAATCCACAACTTGGTTTATCTGAATGGGATCAGAAGCTAGACTATGTAATGAGTTGGAATTGGATAAATAGCTAGAGCCACTGTGAGTGAATTGAGGCGAGTCAACATTTGATAGTGGTGGCCCTCCAGCCAAAAGACTTGTCCAGAGCCACACACTCTTTGCAGCAGCGACTAGTGGTGCAGATGCTTTTTGAGGTTGTGCGAGGAGAATATTGTATTTCCTCATGCGCAGCTGATGCAGGGCATTGGAAAAGTCTCTATCACCAGAAATTAACAAATAATTAGCAGGTGCAGCATTGTCCACGGCCCAGAATAACATATCCACCAGAATCTTCTTGTCGCTTGCATCTTTAACCCCTATCAAATTAAATCCAAGTCTTAACTATGCAAATATAAAAAGACATAATTTTAATAGGTTCAAACAAATAGAAGAAAAAAAATGGAATACATTAAGGAGCTATACAGCAAATATAATAAAACCAATCAAACAATTACTTTTAGCCATACAATAGTAAGCACGGACTATTTCATCCACAATGGTGAAATCATCCATTAATGCAACCAGTGCACCACCATAAAAGTCAACAGTCACACATGCACAATGCCACGCACATATACATATACACATCCTTTTCACCAAAGATTACATCTACTGTTACTTGTCGTTACAGTTGTTCAACACTTTGGACGTTCATATAATCACTTCACCAAAGGCACCAACACGCTGAAAATTATAGGTAGTACACCATACACTAATGCAAATAATGAACTGCCAGAACAAGTTTATTAAGATTGAAATCCACAGTGGCAACTAAAAATGAAGAACAAAAGAAACTAAAAAATAAAATAAAATAAATTCTCAAAGAAAAAATATGGCAACTTCTTCTAATATAAGCTAAGATGTGATTTTTATCATTCAGAATTAGGGTAATGTAGGATGTATTGGCTTGATGGCTTCCTTCTTCATTAAGAAATATATATGTAGGTGATAGGATAGGGCGCCACATTAATCCTACACCAGAGGGGCTTCCATGGCACCAAATACCCCCCCCCCCCAAAAAAAAAAAACCCAGTCATGCCCTACACTTGGTGCATTTTGGGTTCAAGGATACTCCAAGCTACCCCCTTGCACTGTGACCAAGTCTACCCCCAGACAACGTTCGCTCCCCCCCTTCCCCCGAGCAGCCCTTTCCCAAAGGTCCTGAAGCCCATACAGTCAAGGAGCAAGGTCCAAAGTCATACCACCCATGGGGGCCTCAAACTCCATGATCACAAACTTGCTGAAACATGGGGGAAGATCTATGCCATACACAGATTGAGAAAGACCAAATTGCAATGTGACTGTCTCAAATTCTTCATTTTGGTTGTCAAGAATTTCGGTTTTTGATGGAAAGGGTAACTGATATTTCAGATTCATGGAATATAACAGAAACGAATTATATATACATCAAAACCCGGGGGAAGGGGGGGAAAGAGAGATTATTCCACGATTACCCATTCACGCCCCAGAAAAAGATCAAATGACAATATATATATATATATTGTGGCAAGCAGTGAACCTGATCTACAAAGGAAACAGAGCAAAAATAAGTCTTAGGTAAATTTTAGAGAGAGACACCAAAAGAAACCTATTTGTTATGTTTTTAGAAAAAGCAATCCCGTCAATCATCATCAATAGACACAGAAATTTCACCCAAATTTTGACATGAATAAATGGAAGTCACAAAGCATAAACTGAAGAAATTAGCCACATGCGGACCGATCACCTTCTCGGATCATAAAATTCAACGCTACTACATGGATACCTAAACACACGTCCACTGAATTAAGTAATTAACCTCTTGTCCAAAGTCAAACTTCATGAAATGGATCAAACCCTCGACAATAGAACAACAGTTCATCGCGATCCGTTCACTCCAAGATTAAAAAAGACAACTTTTTCATATGCCCAATAATTCATCAAACTGTTAGCATCCATGGGACACTATATATATACCTGCAGGGACATGGTTTAAGGCGATGCCGGTGCTGTTGAGGGCCTGCTGGACGGAGGCCGGAATCCGAGTGGTATCGCCGTAAGCGGAAATGGAGACAGGCCCGCAGTACTTCATCTTCACCAGCGCAGAACTAATGTTCTGGGCGATCGAGTGGGGTTCGCAGCCTTTGGGGACGTGGCAGTTCTCGATGTCCCACCACACCGATATCTTCGCCTTCTCATACTGCGGCTCCGCCATCTCCGCCACCGACGACGGCAGAGCCGCGCCGTTGTTGTCGCCAGCGCCAACCATTCCTCCCCAATCCGATGGGTGTGTAAACGTACAGTCGTAGCAGAGCACTGGCCGGGCTAGAGGCGCACAATAGAGAGGAGAGTTGTTAAATGTTCTATTATTGCATTAGGAATTGAAGGAGACCTTGCGAGTATGATATATATTAGGAGTGCGCAATTCAAAGGACCCTATGTTTTTTCAATTTAGCGGTAGTTTTACGGTTGTATCCCTTGACAAATGTGCTTATCTTTGACATGTTATGAGTTTGTCCTCTTTCGGACGGCAGGAATGATACTTTGGTTCGATTTATGGACTAGCTGCCTTCGAAGTTACAAATTATTTCAAAAAAAAATTTAAATTTCAAAAGTTTTTATTTCTTTAATTAAATTTTATTATGGATTACTTTTTACATTAATTTTTTATTTTTTTAAATTTTTTCAAAACTCCAAATGTAGTTAATAATTTGAGTTTAAGAAAGAAAGATAATATTAACACTCTTAAAAAAGTTTCTAAACTTTATCATAAAAGGAAAATATTTACTCACACGATGAAGGGTAAGGAAAAAAATTAATGCTAATATCATTTACCTTTAATGAATTGCATTATAAATTATAAAAAAAAATGATTATTGAGGAATCATTTCTATAAGATATTTACTTTCCTAACGTTTGTCAAAATTGATGCTCCTAATATTATTATGCAATATACTAATATATATAAAAAGAATATTAGCAATTGGTTTCCATTTTTCAAATATTTAAGGAATTTTAAATTAGATTTTTTTTAATTTTAAACTACCACGATCCCTATTACGTTATTTAAATTTTTAAAGAGTTTGAATCATTTTATTTATTCTACTAACTTATATAATTATATTATTTTTAAAAAGGCAGGTAGAGGTTGCTTGGGCCAAAGGTTCTAATCTTGTTTAGATTTATATAAACAAATGGGTCGCGTGGGAATATGGGTAGCTGAGTTTGGTTGAATAAAAAAAAAATAATTAGTTAAATAAGCCTCAACCCCACCGTAGAAAATTCAAATAAGCCCAATAAAGTGGCAAATTAATTTTGAATTAGCTTTAAATAATTGGAATTTAATAAAATTATGATTCTAGGTTTTACAAAAAATCATGTTCAACTATTTAATCTTTTTTTAACAATATCATGCATGAATGAAATGGCTAAAATGACAATGTAGAGCCTTACTCAAACGAGTGCATGATGGAAAGTTGGCGCATTAAGGTATGTAATTTTTGTAACACCTAGTATTTTATATATTTTGATTATTATTTGTATATTTTGACCAATTGAGTGTTTAGGCATAAGATTTGGTATGAATGATTGGGTTTACTTTATTCTTTTGGGCCGAGTTTAGTTCAAAATTGTATTAGGTTAAAAAATTAGGCCAATGACGTAGTCTTCTTTTTTTTACTTTCTTTTTTTTTTTTTTATTCTTTTACTTATTTTCTTTTCTCTTCCAACATCAGCAGCACGAAAAAAAGAAAAAGAGAGTGAGGAGAGAGATAGTAAAGAGAGAAAGTAAAGGTTAGAGAGTGGAACCGACTGAATTTGGGAGTATTCGACACCTTAATCACCATAGTGATGTCAATTTTTGATGGTTTGGGCCAAGTTAAAAGGTATAGCCTTTGAAAGTTTGGAAACTAAACTTGAATTTCTCCATTTTTCTACTTATTTTTTTGAATTTGATATAGGTTGAATTTATATATATGCTTATATATATGCTTATATATATATTGTTAGCATGATTTTGATATATTATTTACTTTATTTGACTTATTAAATGATTTGGTGTTGATATATATATGTATATATGAATGTGCATATATATGCATATATAGATGCGTTTAGCGCATTGAATTTCTTTGAAATTCTCTAAAAATCTCTAAAAATTATTCATTTTTTTATCTGACTATACAAATTACGAACTCACAACTTATCTCATTTTTTCTCACTTTATCTCATTTTTTATTATTTCAAACATCATTTATGTTAGAAAATCTTGCAATCCTTGGGTTATTGTTGAAATGGTGAGGGTATTTACACTTCCTTATTGGTTTTCCTCCCTCCTTTATTGTTAGCATGATTTTAATATATCATTTGTTTGATTTGGCGAAAGATTGATGGATTTGTGGTTATGTGTATATATGTCTATATGAATATACATATATATATATATATGTTGAAATCTCATATTATTTTAAGTTATTATTAAAATAAATGTTGGATGAACATATTATTGAGATGTTTTACATATTTACATATGAGTAATTATTGATATTGTGCCTTAAATGGATAATTTGAGATGTTTTGGTTTGGAGTTTGTCGAAAATAAATCTGAAAATAGATTTCTCAACGTTTTACTCCTCACTAGGGTCCAAATAGCTCATTGTCTACATAAGGGTTCAGATGGGAGTTATGTAGGAACTGGTGTTTCTAGGCACTGGTGTTCAGATAAGGGTCCAAAAGCCCGTTGTCCGTAGGAGGTTCGGACGACAGAATGTTGAGGTTTCAAATTTGATATATTTTAAGTTTTGAAACATTGATTGTTGCCCAGAACCCTCAGATGCTAATTTTAAATGATTAAATGGACCCCAAATCATCCTCAAGCCTAATAGAAATGTATTTTTATGTTGAGATGGTATTTATTTAAATGATTGAGTATATCATGTGCATGGGACTGAGATTACATCATCTGGTTTTATATTATGATTATAGATTGACCGAGAGTGCCATGTCGATATTATTAATATGCCAAGACACAGATTACATATATGGACGGGATCCATGATTTTAAGAAAAAGAATAAAATGAGATTTTGAAAATACGAGATGATCCTTAATCGATATATATGATAGAGCGTATCATTTGAAGTTGAAACGTTAATATTGAGATAATATGATTACGAGATTTTTTTTCGAACTATAACCAAACCTTATTTGATTTAAACAGATGCCTGACTAGGTGTGTAACACGATTTCTTAGCAGAAGGGATATGGAGTGTAACACGATTCCCTTGAACCTTATTCTGATGGGGTGTAATACAATTCCTCACTTAATTTATATATATATTGAAATATACATTCGATGTAAGCGTAAATGGTGTAATTGGTGATCTCTCGTGCTTTGCTAAGTCTTACCAATCCCAAGATGAGATTAGAAGTAGATGGAGACTAAATAATGCATTAGCTATTATTTTTCATGACACATTCATTAGTATATTTTATTTTTATGGAGATTGTTATGAGTTGTATTATATGTTGATTATTGTTCACTCGTACACACCTGCATGATCTTACGTATTGGTCAAGTTTGATCATTCTATCCATATTTCGTTGATTTGGTTAGGCTAGAGAATAGCCACTTGGAGCTGAGTTAAGACTAATGGATTAGCTTACCATGTTATCTTATTTTATTATTAGATTATTGTATTTCTATTTGTGTGGCTCAGAGTGTGAGTCCCAGAGTTAATTTTATTATAAAATTATATTATGATGATATTTATTTGGGTGTACAAGTCTTGATTGTGTTACCGGAGTGTAACGCCAGCTTTTATTATTATGATGTCATTTTCATTAATTTAATATAAGAATGAGGGAGGAATTTTTTTTTTTTTTTTTGTAAGTAATGAGGGAAGAATTTAATTACTCTGATTGTCATTATTATATTATGACTTAACCTTAGAACAAATTTTAATTTATTTTAATTTGTTCTCATATTCTCATGTTATTTGTTCTATACAATTAAGTTAGGGGCGTGACATTTTTTAATTTTCAAAATATTTGATAATTTTATGAAATTTTATACAACTTGTGAAAAATCCTACCAATTTTTAGCAAAAATAAAATCAATCCAAAAAATCAAAGCAATCACTAAATACTAACAAAATATCTAAATAAGCAAGATTTATAAAATTTATTTATATTAAAATATTATATATTTATATGTGCTAATGTTATGGACTATATACGTAGGCTCTTAAAACTAATGAGCAGTAAACTCAAGTTGTTTAACAAACAAATTTGAAAGAAGGCTAAAACTCAACTCATTTATTAAAAAGACTAAGGTTCTATTTAGGACCAGTTACTAGTTTTTTAATTTTTTTTTTTTAAATGACTGCATTTACTCTCTTACGTTTAACCTTTTTTTAAACAATTAAGGGCAAAAATATCAAATTAACAAAAAAGTTAAAAAAACTATCTTTTATTAGTTAGGTACAAAAAAAAATTAACTTTTTAACTTCCTAAACTAAGCCTAAGCTCGAGTTAAATTTTTAACAGAGCACCCGTAAGTAGTTCACAAACGACTCAAATGTCGACACTCCTAATTACATACATCAAATGAACTTCTAGAAGTTACCCCATTAAATAGACTTCTTGCACAATCTTAAAAGAGTTAGTTCCCAAATTATTTTAATAAATTTTTCTAATAAATTATTTTAAATATAGTATGCACCTAATTTTTTGTATGAGATTATTTATATGATATTTGATTAGTAAGATATAAAATAAGATAAATATATATATATATAATCTGATATGAGATAAATTTTAATCAAAACTAATTCACAGAAATTTTGATCAAAACTAATTCAGAGGAGGGATATAATTTTGAGAGATAAACAATCCAACTGAAATCTATATCTGCTCCTATTTTGCCTTAGCAAACATGGGATTGTGCCTCCCCTCCCCCCTCAAATCAAATGCAACTTTTGGAATTGACTAATTCATGATACAATGGATTATTAATTATTGATTATTTATCTTAGATATAAACGGAATCAAGCGCAACGATAGCAAATCAAACATACTTTAAGAAGTGAATTAGTGGTGGTTTAATTTTTGTATTGACAAATTCCGTGACCAAATAAGATTGTAATTCTTAGATTCAATCGAACTTTGATTGCAATTGTTTTGGAAATATTTACTTTGCAATGTGACTAAGAATTTTTGTTTTTTTCTTTGTTAAAGTTATATTAAGAATAAAGAGATTTATTAAGGTTCCAAAATGAAATTAAAAGTGCTAGTGACCCAGTTGTATTCTAGTTTTGCCTTGACTGTCATACTTCTTCGTTGTCTAGTTTTTGGGTAAATTTTTTTGAGTTTTATTTGAAATTTTATTTAAATTTGAATTATTTTTTTGTGTGTAATTATTAAAGGTTTTAATTTTTATTAGTTGGATGTTCTATTTTAATGACTTTCGCAACTTTGAGATTTAAGTTAGTTGGGCAATTGACGATGGGAACGTAATAACAAAAAGGTCACTACGAGAATATATAACAATTAATAAAAAAAATTCGTACTTTTAATTAAGCGAAATTTTTAAGACTTTTTGGTAATTTTTTGGTAAAAATTGCCACGTAAAATTTTTTATGTATTTGATAAAAATTTAAAATTTTTAATAACTTTTAAAAATTTTTAATAATTTTTCGTTGTTTAGTAAAAAGTTAATATATTTTTCAAGAATTTTTAAGAATTTTTTATTATTTAGTAAAATGGTTAAAAAAAATTTCAAAAATTTTTAATAAATTTGGTGGCATGTCAAATGCCCAAAGAAACAAAAGTTGTTAATTTTTTTTTTTTTTTTAATTCCAAACGGACCTCGGGTGAAGCAAATTTCAGTCTAGTTTTTGTTTGCAAAATTTTCTTACCCATCAAGTTACATGGTCCCGAACGGGCCCAACCCCACGGTGGACAAGTGGCCAATTGTGTGGAAGCTATTATCCAAAAACTGCCGATGTTCAGATTACCC
>JAVXUM010000036.1:17066358-17082926 GCA_035590655.1 Pouteria glomerata
GGGAAAATGTAAGGAATACTGCATACATTAGGGCCCTACCCGGCATTTTAGTGAGAGAGAGGGGCAAAATTACAGGTAAAAAAAAATGGGAATATTCTTATAATTTTAAAAATAATTATAATAATTTATATTATTATAAAAAAATCCTAATGTCTAAAAAAAGAAAAAAAGAAATTAACTATTTTTTCCTTGATTTTTTCAATTTAGGGGGTGTTTGGTGCAACAAAAAATAACAAAAAATAATGAAAAATGTGATTTGAGTGATATATAGGTGTTTGGTGGCAAACCACATTTTTTAGAGATGAATAGTGAAAGATATTGACTTTTGTAGAGAAATCCGTCGGAACGGTTTTCAAATCTCTTGAAAAAATATTAATAATGGATCTTATTTGGTAACTTGGATGGCGGTGGTCTCATTAAAAAAAAAATTACAACTATTCTATTAATCGAATTCAAGTTATGTAATTTTTTCTAAAGTTGTAATAGGTATGAATGTGTAATTTTGGAGTTTTTGAGAGTTTTTCAAAGTTTTTCAGTATTTATTGGAGCACCAAACACCCCCTTAATTCAACTACGTTCCTTCATTATCTGCATTTTATTGATGATTTCAACCTAATTCTATTCTAACTCTGTAACCTAACTATACTAAAATTCATTATGATAGTACATATTCTAGACACCAATATTAGAAGTAATTGATAAGTTTTGAACTCAACTTCCTTTTATGATATAATTTTTTATTTTTTATTTTTATTTAAAACATATTCTTATCTTTTATTTTTTGATAACTTATTATTTAAAATATAATAAATATTATTATTGTTATTAAACAAGGTAATGCAAAAAATATTTATCCTGTTAAATAAAGGTTTTAATAATAAATATTATTATTATTATTATTATTAAACAAGATAATGCAAAAAAATAATTAGCCTGTTAAATAAAGATTTTAATTTATTAGCTTAAATTTATAATTATAATTATCTTAATTTATAATTATATAATGTAAAAGGAATTAGTATTGTACGTAATTATCACTTATTTACAATTTTATTCAAATTAGAATATTTATAGATACATTTGATATTTTTATTTAATCTATACTTCTACTTATATATTTGTTTTAATTAATAATTTTTTAAATTGAAAAAGAATGAACAAAGCATTGATATATCACAAAATACCAAAGTATTGTAAATTGATAGTTTCATTGACCGAAAACTAGGTTAGTGAAACAAAAAACACATAAAAAAATCAAAAAAATGCATAAAAAATTTAAAAAATATTGAGTACAAAATTATAAATAGAACTTAAATAAATAAAAATACATAAAAAAAAATTCTTTTATTTACTAATAGGTTTTATGTTTTCAATTCGATCAAAAGGTTATTCTAACATAAATAGTATAGGACGCTTCTACATGTAAAATTTATAAATAAATACCAAGTCTTTTTTTCTCCTTTTAAATTTATTTAAGAATTTTTATTATATCAATTTTTTTTCAACTTTGCGATTTGCTTGGGTTAACAATTTTTTCTTTGAGTTTGCAATTGCTTAGAACCTACATCAATTTTTAATTTTTTAGTTTGACCTTTTCAAATTTTTTTCTATTTTTAATGTGATTGTTAATAATAGATTTTTAAATTTTATTATATTTTTCATTATTGAAAAAATTTTAATTTTTTTGTGGATCAGATTTCAGAGAAAGTTTTTTTTTTTTACCTATATTTTTTAATTTGTTCATTCAAAAATATAAAGTAGGATAATTTTTTTAAATTTTATTGTAATTTTTTAATGGAATTGTTTATATAGTTTTCAAGATTTTATTATTTTTTTTTATTATTGTTAAAATTTAAAATTTTTGTATATTAAATTCTAATAGAAACCTCTTTTCAAGGTTATTTTTCAATTTTTTTATTTAAATATATCAAGTAGAATTTTTTTTTAATTTCAGTTTATTTTTTATTTAATATAAAAATATTATTATACAATAATAAAAATTCAAAATTTTAAATAATTTTTGACAATAATCCCTATTTGTTTAGAGAATTATATAATTTTAATGAAACCAATCAAACTCTTATGAAATAAAAAATTTTAAAAATCACCATAATACTAATTATTTGTACAGCGAAGTAGCAAAATAAAAAAAAAATAAAAAAAAAACTTATCTTATAGAAAGGATTATCCAAAAAGCCAATTATTATATTAATACAACTCAGTTTTAATTTGAAAACATATTTGTACTATTAAAAGTTTTCGTATTAATATAATTAATAAATAATACAAAATTATTATTGGCAAATATACATGAAAATAGGATTAATCACATAGATGAGGAAGACGGTAAAGTAAAAGAAATAGACATTTCATTTGAAAATATAAATAAAGTTGTAACATGAGTTAATATGAAAAAATTATAAAGATTTTAATATAGATTTTATTTTTTTAAACTAATATTTTTATTTTTTATTATTAGCTTATTTTTAAAATTTAGATATACAAAAAAACAAACATACACGTGTAACGTACGTGTATTTTTTTAGTATAATAAAAGATACGATAATAAATTTTTTAAAATTAAAATCATTTTGACAAAATCAATAATTTTAACCATAATTTAACATTGTATTTATGCGTCCTACCAGAAAAAGTGCAATTGGAAATTGGGAGTGAATAACAAACATCAAATTATACCTACCTCTCCTAAATTTTTAAGTAATTACAATTATACCCTCAATTTTAAAAATTACACTTATTTTTTTATTTTAAAAAATTGTTTAACATCGACTCTTTTAATTAAATAAATAGTTAAAAATTGACAAAAAAAATTCCAAGTAACTAAAATTTTAAGTATTTTTTCTATTTCACTGCTTTCTCACTTATTCATCAATTTTTTTAACAAAAATTCTCTAAAAAAAGTAAAAAATAAGTAAAAATAAAAAATAATTTGAGAAATGTTATATAATAAATTGACAAAAATATAAGAGAATGGATAAAAAGAATCTAAATTTTTATTATTTTAACATTTTTTGTTAAATTTTAACTACTTATGTAACACCCGGTATTTTAAATTGAAATATTTATACATTATTTTGCGTAAATAAAATATTTAAATTGAGTTTAAGTGGATTATTATTTTTTTACTGGGCTGAGTTTGGCCCAAAATAGTATTGGATTGGATAAAGTGGGCAATGGCCCAATCATTCTTTCTTTCTTTATCTTTTCTTTCTTTTTCTTTCTTTTATGCCGACCGAGTGCAGGAAAAAGAGGAGAAAGAAAAGAGAGAGAGAAGAAAGAGAAAGAGAGGAGAGAGGGAGATTTGGCACGGAAGGTTAGTCGATTCAGGAAGATCTCGGCGCAGTAATCAACGTGGTGTGGTCCATTTTCTGTGATTCGAACCGAAGAGGAAGTAATTGAACGTTGAAGTTTAGAGGGCAAATCAGTTTTTCTTCATTTTTCTCCATTTCTCTACGGATTCGAGGTAAGTGGGACCTATATTCATGTTTTAGACGCCGTAGTTATCATTTTGATATATATATATATTTCATGTTTTGGTGATCTGTAAAGATTTGTATACATATATGTATATATATGTAGTTGTGTGTATATATGCATATATATGTGTTTAGAATTGGTATGTGATGGACCTAAAATTTGAAATGAGATATATGGATATCGTGGTAATGATTTGGTGACCCGTAGTTAAGTTTTATTAATAAATTTTGAAACCGGGTTGGTGGATTTTGGCTGAGATTGACCTGGGAAAGACGATGAACAATGGGTATAACAGAGGGGGTTGAGGCTGCGGGCTCCCTACGCCCAGCCTGCAACCATACTGCCGAAATGTAAATTCTAGGCAGGCCGAGGGGGAGCTCTCCTTGCGCCCAGCTCGCGACCTCCTTAGGTTTGGTCTGTATGGATCTTTTTTGGCTCAATTTTCTTGAGTTGGCTCCCACATGTATGTAAAACATGACGGTATGAATGTTTGGTTAATTATGTTAGCTTTCATTTATGTTTGTGTATAGCATATTATGATTTAAATTGGGGATGTTTTAATTTCATGATTAGACATATCATGTGCATCGGGTCTGTGGTGGTTTCATCTAGTAGAATTGATATATGTTGGTTGGCCGAGAGTGCCATGTGCTTATGTGACATACCGAAGCACGTGTTATATATATTTATTATGATAAAATTTAAAAAATGTGATTTTGGAACGCCGGATGATCCTCAGTTAATATAAATATGATTAGAGTTTAGTCATGTGGAGTTGAGATGTCAATGTGAGATATAGACCTTGAGATTTCTCCGGACTACAGCTAGATACCTACTAGGGATAAGCAGATACCTGCCTGGGATAGGTGGATGTTTGACTAGAGCTATAACACAATTCTCTAGCGGAATAGGCCAAAGAGTATAACACGGAGCTCCTGAGTCTTACATCTGTGGGGGTGTAACTCGGTTTCCTGTAAGATATTTTTCTATGAGATATATGTATGTTTGCCGTCAGTATTGAAAACGGTGTGGTTCGTGACCCCGCGTGCTTGGCTAAGTATCACCTGTCCCAAGATAAGGTTGGGAGTAGATGGAGAAATTAGAATGCATGGCCATGACACTTCATTTCATTACATAGCACGAGATATGCATGTTATATTGTGTTGTTGTAAATGTAATTGTGAACATGTTTATGTATTATATATGTTCACTGATGCACACTTGCACTGTCCTATAATTGGGCTAGTTAGCTCATCCCATCCACATTATAGGTGATTTAGAAAAGATAAGGCAGTGATCACCCCGAGTTAAGTTGACCGTTGGACTGACTTAGAGGGTCTTTTATAGACCATGAATTAGTGTATCTTATTTGTGTAACCCGGATTATAGGTCTTAATATTAATGAATCTCGAGATTTTTATGGTGATGTATTTTGATCTTTTTATTTAATATATGAATGAGGGACGATTGTTAGATACTTTGATTGTGCTATTGCTATATGACTTAACCTTGGTACATGTTTTATTTTATGTTTATTAGTTCATATATTCCCATGCTGTCTATCCCGGACATTTATGTTAAGGGATTTATGTTAAGGGCGTGACAATTTATTTGACAGAAGGAGATCAATGTTAATAATGTTTTAAAATAAGGAAGATAAGTATAATTTTTAAATATTAAAAAATAGTGTAATTTTTAAACATAAAAAGATAATAAATGTAATTATCTAAATATTGTAAGAGGCATGAATAATCTACCCTTAACAAAGATATAAAAAAGTAGAGTAATAAAATTATTTAGGGCAATATAAAAATAGTTGTACATAATTTAAAAAAAAAAAAAAATCAATGGGGTGTCCTTACAACAATGGATTTTTTTTGTTGTAAGGAGCTTTGCTCCAGATTTTGTGAAAGCACCGTCAAAAAATTAAAATTTGGGAGAATATAATTAATGAAAATGCATACTCATTACACAATTTTGAAACCGCGAAACGATTACACAGTTTCGGGATCCCAATCCAAAATCACAACATGATATTGTCAGTGCTGCCTAGGGATGTCAATGGGACGGGTATACAAGGGTACTCGGGTGACCAAACCCGATAAAAACCTATTGAGAAATACCCTAATGGGATTGGGACGGGTTTTGTGATTTAATTTTAATACCCGTGTGGGTTTGGGACGGGTTTGAGATTCGCCTATAGAGTACCCGGTAACCGTTTATACTTATAGGGTACCCGGTACCCGTAGGGTACCCGCTAATTACCCGTTAACATAATATAAATAATTTATATATTTACAATTTTAACCTCGTAATAAAATCTCTTATATGCTTGCAAACAAGGGTCTTTTCGAAAGTTTCCTTACTTTTACCCTACCTATATAATATAAGTTCTACTCACAGCCAGCAGCCCCAATCCCCCAAAATAAAACCTACAGCCTGCTGCCTTCAGCCTTCTTCTAAAGGACTTGCTGCCTACGTTGCCGAATCAACCCAACAGCAGTCACCAGGTTTGATTCTTTTATAACGTGTAAATAGCTTCAGGCGTGGAGTTTTTTTTTTTTTATAAGTACCGAACAGACATAACATCAATTAATATTTGAAGATGGTGTTTTAATTTTGCATCTATTAAAATGTTCTTCTGCTTCTAGCTGGCAGTTTCCTAATTATGCTTTTTTTTTTTTTTTTTTTGTATAATAATGTGGCAGATGGCTGAACAAAATATTGAGGCATCTACTAATTTGTTTACTAATTTGTAATATTTGTTATACTTGTTAACTTGTACTGATGCTTGTGGTGCTATCATTTATTTCTGATTTGGATGGTTTTTATTATGTAATGGATTGTTTATTTATTTATTTATTTATTATTTGGTTTAGTAGTGGTGTTGCTTCTATTTGATTAGTGTTTATTTATTAACGAGTAACTTTTTTATTATTAACAGGTAACGGGTATTAATCGGATTTTAAACGGGTATTTAATTGGTATTTTGACCTATTAAACATAAACGGGTTTCGCAGGTTTGGGACGAGTTTCATGGGTTTGGGATTTGAACTAAAAAAATAAAAAGGTTTGGGACGGTAACGGTAAGCAAAAAATAAATGATAATGATAATGGAATTTGTTAAATAGGTGTGTACCCTACCCGTTTACATTCTTAGTGCTGCCAGTTTGGCAAATAAACGCGAAATGCTTTTGCGGTTTCATCACAACAAACGCGAAATAAGCTGCAACTCTGGATTCTTCTCTGTTTAATAAAACTTCCTTCTTCTCTTTGATCTTTTCCAGCTTGATTTGTAAACTGTTTATATATTTTGCAACTTCTATCGAATCAGGTAATAGCACTGCTACTCCTCCTGTGACCAAAAATTATTCAGTTAATTGATTACAAAACATGCATCGGATTGATTTCCAAATTAAAGTATATTGTATATACACATACATGTGTATATATATATAAACACACACATATATATAATACATAATCCACTTAGAAACAGAAAATTGAATCCTTATAGCTTTATAGCCATAATCTTTACGTGATTCCTTCTGTTCTCTAAATGATTCCTCCAGTTCTTCTCTGCAAACCTTCTCTCAATTTTCGAAATTGAAACTGAAACTGAAGAAGTTGCAATCAAATTGTAAAGTCATTTTGCGTTTCTTCCATTCCATACACTGTATTGCATATTTTTGTTGTTTTGTGTGCGTTTTGGTTGTGGTGAAACTGCAAAATCATTTCGTGTTTGTCCACCAAACTCTCTACGGGCACGATATCATATTGTGTTTTGTTTTGAGATTCCAAAATCACGTAATCGCTTCGCAATTTTAAATTTGTAAACTGTTTATATATTTTGCAACTTCTATCTGATCAGGTAATGGCACTGCTACTCCTCCTGTGAACAAAAATTATTCAGTTAATTAATTACAAAACATGCATCGGATTGATTTCCAAATTAAAGTATATTCTATATACATATACATGTGTATAGATATATAAACACACACACATATATATAATACATAACCCACTTAGAAAGAGAAAATTGAATCCCTATAGCTTTATAGTCATAATCTTTATATGATTCCTTCTGTTCTTTAAGTGATTCTTCCTGTTCTTCTCTGCAAACCTTCTTTCAATTTTTGAAATTAAAACTAAAACTGAAGAAGTTGCAGTCAAATCGTAAAATCATTTCATGTTTCTTTCTTTCCTTACACTGTATTGCATATTTTTGTTGTTTACTGTGCGTTTTGATTGTTGTGAAATCGCAAAATCATTTCGCATTTGTCCACCAAACTGTCTACACGCGCGATATCATATTGCGTTTCATTTTGAGATTCCAAAATCATGTAATCGCTTCGCAATTTTAAAATCGTAAAATATGTTTGCATTTTCATTAACAAAATTCTTTTAAATTTTTATTTTTTTTTCACAAAATTTGGAGCAAAGTTCCTTAGAACAAAAAAAATAATCCGACAACAATGCTGTGGGTCCAGCCTTGGCAGACGTGAAATAATTGAAAACATGGAAAGCAAAAAGTTCAGTTAAAATGTCAAGGGGAACACAATTAGGTTTTCTTTCAAAATGCTCCGTACAATTACTACGTCTTTGACTGTGCTAATTTTCACTTTTGTGATTGTCCTTTTGTTTTTATTTAATTCTGTCTGTCTCGCTATAGAATTTGCAATTCAGAAACGTCCAGATAATGACCAAAATGTGTTAAAAAAAAAAAAAAAACAGTGGATGGCTAATGGAACGGGATCTTTCAAGGCTCCTCCAAAATGACATTCAAGTTTCCAACATCATACTTACCCAAAAAAAAAAAAAAGTTTCCAAAATCATTTTTGTTGTGCTTGTACTATGGTTACTATAGGAAAGCATTAACTTCTTTGGGGGTGCTTGGGCATTCTAAAAAGGTGTAATTTTACAATAAAATTTGACACGTATGGCTTTAATTGGTAGTTTATTAAAAGTTTTTATAATTTTTAAACATATTTTGTATTTTTTATATTTCATAAAAGTCAAAATAAATATATATATATACATCTACATATCTTAACAATTTTTTAAAAATTCCAATAATATTTCATAAACCGCAATAAATTTTTCGTAAATTTTAAAAATTTTTTTACAAATTTCAAAAAATTTTTCACAAGCCCCAATAACTTTTTTTACAAATTCTAACGTAAAATTGTTCCGACTGACAAAAAAACTATTTTGATGAATTTTCTTTACAAAAGGTTAACACAAAAGTAAAACAATTTTACTATTCATCTCTGAAAAACATGATTTAGTAGTTGCACATCAAACGTCTAACTTTTTCACAAATCATATTTTTCTTTATTTTTCGTTGCACCAAACACCCCATAATGTTTGGTAAAAATTGATAAAAGTTAACAGAAATTAATAAAAATTAATTTTGTATTTAATGAAAAAAACTAGTTAGAGACAATTGATAAAAATAATTTTTTTTTTTTTTTTATTAGTGAGCCATACTCCACCTTCCAATATTGATCTAATATTTGGTTTTGCATTGGAAAATAATGCTGCTCCATTTAAATATATATATATATATATCAAAAGGAAGTGAGAATTTGAGTACTTACCATCACTTTAAATAAAAATACCTGTAAAAAAAAAATGCATTCTAATTACAAAACTGTCAATAGCATGTTATTCTAACAACTATTTATGATAAATTCTTCTGGAACAGAGGCCCCCCTTCTTCTCACGGCGAACTATACATATATATATATATTATAGCTAAACAAGAAATGCAGTACTACATATTACACTCTCCCCTACTAACTCTACTGTCTGCAGTTCGAACGTTCACACACCTCAGGAAGGCTCTGCTGTCTAGGGACTAATTGGACACAATAACTCATGATAGCCCTGTTCCTTTTTTCCTGTGATGATCGACTTGTACATGAGCTAGCTAGAACAGCCTAAACCCAGAATTGGAAAAGCTCCGAGCTTCAGATCTACGAATGTCCGGGCGGAGGATTTTTGCCTCTACATGATGCCTAGAACGAATTTTCCTGTGACCACGGATGTTACTAGGACGATACACCCAATGAAGGGTTGCAAACTCATTGCCACGGATGCTGTGGAGTTGAAACTCGGAGGGCTATCACCAAAACTCGGGGGGCTATCCCCAAACCCTGCTGTGCCGCCTGAAGCAGGGTTGCTTGAATTCAGCACGGTGGGAGGAGAACCAGATACTGCCCCCCCTGATGGTGGTGCTGTGGTTACTGGCGGTGGAGTCGTGGCCGTGGTTACTGGCGGCGGAGTAGTGGTCGTGACTGCTGGCGGCGGAGTTGTGGTGGTTGTTGGTGGGGTATTGGCGGTTGTTGGTGGAATATTGGGAGTTGCTGGTGTTGCCGGTGAGGAAGATGAAGAAGAAGATGAAGAGGATGATGACGGGTAAACGCACGTTCCAGAGCCTGCAGATGTTTCAGTAAAGATATCAGGAATTGAAATTGGAAATTGCTATTGAACTTTAAAACAACACCAGATTGTTGTGGCAGAGAAATTCTATCCAAATTGAAATTGGAAATTGCTATTGAACTTTAAAACCACACCAGATTGTTGTGGCAGAGATAGGTATGTAATTAAAATATGCAAAAGTGTTCCCAACATTGTTCTAATTGATGGGTGGCCTTGAGTCGGAGGGACAGACAACCCTTTTTCTTCTTGTTGGAGGGAGCAAGGCTCTATACCAATGATGGATGGTCTTAGACCTATCTCAGCCCAAAAGTTATTCAACAGTAATTACTGACAAATTTTACTAGTTTAATAGCATTACTCTATCCAAGTTATCAAAACACCAAACAGATAAAAATACAATGGTTTAACATTTAAGCTCTTACTTGGATTAGCATTGGTGAGCATAGCAGTCCCTCCAAAGTCACAACTAGTCTGAGCAGGGTTCTTCTGATAATAGCTGTTGAAAGCATAAGATGCGTGGTTCTGCAGAGTATTCGGATCGTAACAGCTCGCCCCCTGCTGGATTGCAGAACAATCCGCGCCGTTCCCACAAGCATAATCAAGCGCTGCCTGAAGAACAGTCTGCTGCGCTCCACTTTTGGCCACGCACCAGCTCTGCCCCTGCGCTGCCGGAGGCACGGGGTTGGCGCCCGGAACACCTGCGGATGGAGGCGGATAAGTTGTTACAGGGTTGGTTACCGGTGTTGCCCCCGGAGTTGTGACTGGATTGGTGATCGGTACCGGTGAATTCACAGGGTTTGCTGGGGGCACAGAGGCTGGCGGCGTGGTGGAGGGGACTGTTACAGGGGTGGCGGTGGGATTGGGGGTCACAGTGACAATTGTTGGTGTCGTTGTTGTAGTTGTCGGTGGGTAATTGTCAAGGAGTTGTCTGCGGGAAGAGTGAAAGATCCCCTCTTCCGCTCTTTGAAGTCCTTTCTGCTGGAATTCTTTATGTGGAGATAATTCTACAAACAACCCATTTATCTCCCCTAATGATCTCAAGATTTTCCCAGTAATAAATTCAGGCCCTTGAACAGCACCAGGAACAGCAGCGCTCTTAACTTTTAAAACCATGGAAACAGTACTGGGGGGGATGATTTCAGCAGCTGATGAAGCTCTCTTGATCATAGATGCAACCAACTGATCATCTCCGAGGTTCATTTCGTCGTCAACAGAAGCTTCTACAATGACAAAAGACCCAATTTTCTTGACGAAACCCAGTACTCTATGCAGGTCTCTCCTCTGTTCTATGTTTAATTTCTCTAAAAATGACAGACAAAATGAAACAGAGACCTTCAATTGCTCCTCCGGATGAAAGCTACGGAGGACAGAATGGACTGATTTCAAGGTTGAGAGAACTAGAGTCAAGTCATTTTCTTTGCTGCCACTAACTACAATACTTTTGATGTTCACTCGTGGAAGGAATGCCATCAAATGGGTTCTAAGTGAGGATATTGCAGAAAGTTCATAATTTCTCAGATTCTGGATTAGGGTTTCATTCAAGTAAAGATCAACAGAGACACCAGAGTTGGACAGACTGTTTAAAACCTGGAGATCTGCAGCAAGAACCCTCCTAATCTGGGTTGGGGGGACCTCGTTGAGCTTCAGCTGGATTAGTGATGAAATTGCATTGTCTTTCCTTGCATCATAAGAGAAACCAACTGTGGTGCCTGTGACGAAAATAGAAGATGGACAGTGTGAATTACAAGTTCGAGATTTTTACAAAAGAAGAATGACATTTACTGTTCATGCTTGCTCAGACAAAATAAATGGTTTTGATTAGAAACAAATATAAACTGAGAATGTGCTTAATTCTTAGTTATAA
This sequence comes from Pouteria glomerata, assembly GCA_035590655.1. Lineage (NCBI taxonomy): Eukaryota > Viridiplantae > Streptophyta > Magnoliopsida > Ericales > Sapotaceae > Pouteria > Pouteria glomerata. The sequence continues at coordinate 17,078,168 of JAVXUM010000036.1, forward strand.
GATGAATTTTTGTTTGCCATGAAGAGTATTCAAGAGCCGTTACCTGAAGAGCTGCTCGTGAGAACAAACAGGAGACAGAAGAGGAGATACTTTGAAGCTCCTTCAGCCATTGTTACAATGATATGTGCTTCTGGGTATAGTAAGAGACCCAACTGGAATATTACTCTGAGTTATACGCCTTTGAGTGTTGAAAGACACGGCATACTGAATTGGAAAATAATACAATTTGAGAGAGAGAGAGAGAGAGAGAAGAATAGGGGAAAAAAGCGAGAGGAGAATATGAATATGTGGCAAATGATAAAAAGAAAAGTGGGTTACTTTGGCATGAAGGGGCCGTGGGGGTTTGAAAATGTTGTGCCTCTAAACAGTGGAAAGAATCATCCACGCTTTCCTCAATTCCTTTTTCTTTTTTTTTCCAGTAAATAAAGAAGCTCAAAAATAAAGCAAACACTGCAAGTTGCAAAGCACATGGATACATGTACATGAACAAATCAACTACAAGAAGAGAAAAAAAAAAAAAGGAGGTTCCGCCTGAGGATCAATCTGATGTGGTAAAGACCTGATGCTGAGTCTGCTGACCAGGAAAAGCAATAAATTTCAAGAGGGGTAAAATAGTAATTTTATTTGGGTTGTTACGGAAAGCGTGTAATAGTTTCCCAACAGCCAGGGTTTGTTTGGCAGTTCGCTGGAGTGACATCCACTGAGACTGCAACAAAGGATAACTCTCAGTTGCTACAATATTTTAAAATGATACTATTTTAATATTTTTTTATTTAAATGATATTATTTTATTTAAATTTTTATATTTAAATGTATTAATTCATATTCAAATATATATATTTGAATATAAGAAATTAAGTTGAATGACACATTTTAAATGAAAAAATACTCAATACTACAGTGACCGTAATTATTCCTACTTACCCAAAAAAAAAAAAAAAAAATGTACTCCCTGCTACAGCCCCTCTTCTGTGTAACATTCCCGTTATCTTTTCAAAGCAGAAGATTATTTTGCTTTGAATTAAATTACAAAGATATCACTACTCCTGTTGTCTGTAATTTTATTCATAGTTAATGGGTATTATGAAAATTTAACACCCAACCAAACCCGCTCTGTCCCGTCCCATCGCCTCTCAACCCACTTCCCAAACAAAACCTTGTTCATTGCACATTTTGCAACCCCATCTAAATTCTTATTCTGTTTTCTTGTATTTGTTAATTATCTGAAATCACAGAGCTCTTATTTCTTTTCCTCTTTTTTTTTTTTTTTTTCAAAAAAGGTAAGAAAGAATTATATAAAGGAACTCTTATTTTCACTGTAGCTGTGAATTGTGTAATAGACTTTTTTTTTTTTTTTTTTTTTGGTGGTTATTAGTAATTATATATACAAATACTGTTGCATTTTGGGGAACCCATTCAGATTATCCCTTAAAATATTATTTATTTATAAATAAATTAACATGGATTCAAGCATTATATTTGATCAATGTTTTTAATATGGTGTTACTAATATCAATTATGGAATAATATAGAACATTAATATGATAAACATAGACATTCAAACAAACTTAAATAAACAGAGATAATCAAGCACAAATTCTAAAAACTTTTAAGAAACTCGGCAACACTGGGATCAGCAGATCAGGACAATTGCCTGTGGACAAGCGCATGCCTATGAATCAAATGATAACCAATTTCTTGCTTCCAAATCTCATTTTCTGATTATCCAAACAGAAAGTAATGAGCTCATCAACATCCACTAAACCCACTCACTCCATTTGCAATGGTAGGGCCATGAAGAAAACAGGACAAGGATTGAGAGACAAGCAGAGATATGCTAGTCAATTTGCTATTATAACGTCGAAGGAAAATCTTTTAGACCCCAAATCGATCATTCCCAAGATTTTGATCAACCTGTAGGTACGATAAAACCTTGGATTTTAGCAGTATCTTTTCCCTAGTCTCAGTGAATGAAAATATTAACACATACCACCCATTTAAAAAAAAAACAATAATAATAAATAAATAAGAAAATACCAAGTAACAAAATAGAAGGCATGCGGTAATTAAGAATAAAAACAAGCCGAGCTTTTTTTAAGTTGCTTTGAGCTCGGTTTGTAATTAAAACAAACTTGAATCAAATTTTATTTATGACTCGTTAGAATCAAGGTCAAGTTGAGAAAAATTCATCTCGAAAGTTCGCAAGCTGACTTAATTAATAATATTTTTAATAAATAAATAATATATATATTTATTGTTTAATTAAATTATTCATAAGCTAATCTTAAGAATAAATTCTTTTTTATTGAACCGAGCTCAAACTTATATAAAAATTTGAGCTACGCTTGAGCGCAAGTCCAGTATAAATAATAACAACCGAGTTAGAATAAGTTAAAACTCACTTTTGTGTATGCAAAAAAAAAAAAAAAAAAATTATATATATATATATAAAAGGACTTATAATGCCAAAATAATTTTTATTCTGGCCAGAAAATGTATAATAATATAAATTTGCTCTATAGATTTTACATTTAAGGTGAAGTCTTTTATGCTTGAAACATGGGTTTCGGCAGCCCCTTTTTTTTCCACCTTTCTCTGGATAGATATAAAACACATATATACAAAAGAGATTGGAAGCAACCCATGTGGAAAAATCTCTTAGCATTCCCTTCTTTCAGCCAAATCAAAAGCGCTTTGTCTGAGTCGGATCTTCCTGCCCAAAGCAAGAGATAAGGTGATGACACTAGAATTTAGTAAATAAAAGCAGTAAGCAAAAAAGGTATACAAGAGCACATACGTTCCCCCTTTTTGCTTTCCGGCATGATTTGCTGCTTTCATAATAAAATTTTGAAGGGATTACTCATAAATGTAAGTACTTATCTGGCTATCTATTCCCTTCAATGAAGTTTACATTATAAAATGATAAATACTATTTATTTTTAACTTTTTACAATTCAAAAATTACTATTCATTGTGAGAAAAGATAAAATGTAAGAAGTCAAAAATAAATTACATTTAACAATTTCATTCTAGTCTAACTCTCAGAGGCGGACCCCCCCTCGACCGAGGGTGGGCGACCGCTTATATTAAAATTCGATTCGATCCGACCCGACCTAACCCCTAAAAGCCCTATCCCTTAACCTGCCTCTCGATTCTTATTTCTTGCATCTCCTTCTCTACAAATTACAACTCTCTCTCTCTCTCTCTCACCGAAGGCGACCACTAGTGACGTCGACAATCATTGGAGGTATTTTTTTTATACTTCACATGTCACTTTACATGTCCACAAATTAATCAAGTGAATAAGTAATCTTACTTGTTATATTTTAGGCTACGCTGTAATTTTACTTGTTAGATTCTGGGTTACGCTGACTTGAATTACAATGATTTAGGTTTACACTGACCAAATTTTTTGAGTACGCCACTACTAACTTTAATACATAGACACATATTTCAAACAAAGATGTGAATGATAGGAGGCTTAAGATTTTGGTCCACAGTTTTGGAATACATCATGCAACCTTCTGATCTGAGGATAAAAAGTGTGGCATGCTGATCTGTAAAACTGGTTGTTTGGATTGTGTATCACATGCATTAGGCGATCTCTTTTTATAAATTCTAGTAAAGGATGAACTGAAATAACTCAACAAAATAGAGTCCAAAACAATTTATGAAGTACAAGGGATTGAATTTCCACATTAGGAGTCATATTTCATGGTTAGATGAACTCTATCAAGTACTGACATTTCTAATAAGGTAATAGATCTAGTGTTTGATGTTTGAGGGCAAGACTTAGACTTACCGACAATGGCCTATTAGGAGTTTCGTAAAAGTAAATAAATAAATAAAAATTGAGGGATCAACCCTTGAAGAGATTTTCAAAAATTTTAATAAAATTAGCCTAGACCTCTAAGAATTTTCTAGAGCTTGGAGGCCAACCACCTCCCTTCGTCCTTCCTAGATCTGTTTGGGTGACCGGTCGTGTTGAATACTTGCAATCGTTAGATACTTTTGTGAACACCTAGCTCCGTTTAGTTTCGTTTTATACTTTTTTGTTTATATTTTTAAAATTTTTTAAACTCATTATAAAAACATATTTGTTAAATTTATTTATATTTTTTTGTTTCTAAAAAAATAAAAAATTAAACAGAAAAACGTAAGAAATAAAAAAAGTGTTTTCACTATATTTTTTTCTATTGCGAACATTTTGTTAATTTTAAAACTTTGTCCATTTTTATTACATCCTACTAAAATAAAATATTTTAATAAATAATATAATCATATTCAAGTAATTAAATTAATTATATAAATTAATATGTAATATATATTACATTATTTTTAATAAATAATAAAACTAAGTTAATTAATTAAATTTAATTTAATATAACAAACAATTTAATTTAATTTAATAATTCATTATTATTAAATTAATTGAAATAAATATCATAACTAATTTAATTTCTACAAAATAATTATTTATTAATAAATAATTAAATTATATTAACTATTAGTAAATAGTTAAAGATATATTATTAATTAAATTATCTTATAAATAATAAAGCTAAGTTAATTAATTTAATTTAAAATAATAATCAATTTAATTTAATTTAATTTAATAATTAAATACTATTAAATTAATTTAAATTAATATCATAATTAAATTAAATTATTTATAATTAATTTAATTTGTATGAAATATATATTATTAAATTAATTCAATAAATAATTAAATAAATAATTTAATAATTAATCTCATTTA
>JAVXUM010000036.1:17145056-17156499 GCA_035590655.1 Pouteria glomerata
TTATTTTATGAAAAAAAAAAAAAAAAAAAAAAATCACAAGTTCCGGGACTAGCTCTTGCGTAACATATCAAGGGCACTTTCTTGTTGATTTGGGGACATATAATAATGTTTGATAGTACCAGAAGCATAGGTCTTCTTCAACCGTGGAACTTTGTTCATGGCAAGGATAAAAGAGTGATGAGAAGTACAGAGTGTGGATGGCCATAACAGAGGCAAAGCTACATTCTTCAAGAGTTAAATGTTGTGGACATTGTGTTTTGATCACCATCTCTTTTATCTGTATATTTCTGAAACAATTTTTTTTTTTTTTTTTTTGGTTTTGTTTTTTTGGTTTAGGCAAATGTATTTTTGTTTTAAGATGATGATGTAGCCCTGTGTATGTGGGTGTTATGTATATGTGCTGTCTGAGGTGCCATCTCTCTCTCTCTCTCTCTCTCTCTTGATTTCACTGAAATGTTTGAATTTGGGTTCACGCCTGTGTTTTGGTTTATGATTGAGTTTATTTGTATTTGTGTGTGAATATTTTAAAATTTAATGAACAAGTAAATAATTATTAGAATTAGCAGTGAATTACATTTGTTTGTAAATAACTAAATATTATAAATTACGCTTATTTGGAACACTTATAATATGACATTAGTTTTGATTTATTAATTGAACGATATGTGTAATTTTTTAACTATTATAAAACTTAATTTAAAAGAAGAGGATATAACAACAAAATTAAATTTCATAACAAATAAAAAAAATAAACAGAAGGTCTAACAACAAAATTTAATTTAAAAAAATAAATAACAGAGGGTGTATAAGAACAAAATTTAATTTAATGACACGTAATTTTTATTATTTTAAAGTTTTAAAATTTTAAAAATTAAATTAAAAGTGCATAAATAGACCACATTACATTTTACGTTTTTATATATAACAAATACTAACCCAATAAAAGAATTAAGAGAAGAGGGTGTACAAACAAAATTAGATTTAAATAAAAAAGGCAGAGGCTACAACCCAAAAAAAAAAGATTAATTTAAAAAAAATTATACGAGGGTTTAAGAACAAAATTTAGGAGAAGATGGTGTAAAAAAATAAAATAAAATGAATGGAGAGGGTTGATAACAAAATTCAATTTCAAAATGCGGTGAGCGTGGATCGAACACGCGACCTTCAGATCTTCAGTCTGAAGCTCTCCCAACTGAGCTATCCCCGCAATTGAGCTCACTTACGATAACAGCCAGACTCAACTTCTCTTCGTTTGCAATTTTTCTTAAAAAAAACAAATAAATAAATAACAAAGCACATGTTTGATAAATATTTTTGTTTAAAAATGTGACAATAAATTTTAAATTTTGAAGAAAAAAATGGATGCACAAAAATAAAAATTATAAATTCACCTCTTTTCAATAAAAATGAAAATAAAAAAACTTCATTAACATTTCAAAAAATTATTTGCTCAAATCTCAGTGATTTAGTATATTATGGTATATACAGATTTTAGTCAAGTGGTAGAGTTATTCAAATTTGATTTAAACATTTTATTGGAGTTGAAAATGTATTCAAACTAATTAAAATTTCATGTCAAAACTTTATCTAATTAAATTTAAGTAATTTGATTATTTTATAGAGATTTAAACTTATCAAACTAAGTGCAAATCGACCTACAGCAATAATTCAAACTTAATTCGTTTGATTTATAATGAGTCAACCTCAAATTAAATTTTAGCAATCTAATTACAACCCGAGCCGAGTTCTTTGGTTCATTACAACCCTTTGAAGTCTTAGGTATAAACATAAAACGAAAAAGTAGTATATTACAAATATATATTTTAATTAGGAGCAACAATAATACTATATCATTTATTTAAAACATGGGGTTTGGTAGGGCGTTACCAGGCATTTTTTCTTTTACATAAAATTTTCAACAATATGTGTTGATTTAAGAAATTTCCTTATTTTGTTTTTATCTTTTCTACAGAATAAGAATAAATAAGAATATGTACAAGAATAAAGAAAATTCACAACAAAAGCAGAAGTGCAAATAAATTGAATGTAATAATAAAATATTTGTATTAGACTTGTTAAACTTAACAAATTTAAAAAATTAATATATATTCAATTTGTTTATCTTTCAAATCAAATTCGAATCCACTTTTATTCGAATCAAATCTCAAGTTAAGTTTAAATAATTTGATATTTTATATAATACATGTTGAGAATATTAATCTATCAAATCAAACTCTAAATAAGTTCAATACGGTTCAAATTAGATTCGCTTATATTTTGAGTCAAGCTCAATCGAGTCTATAACCAAATTAAATTCGAGCAACCCTCAAAGTAATGTAATTCATTTTATATAAAGCACATCACCAGTTTAGCAAGCAACACCTCATATGCCAAATTCAAAACTATATATATATATATAAACAATATAAACAGAATCGTCTAGCATCATCCAAAGAAGTTAATTGATAAAAAAGGGGAAGCAAAAGCTTGCCCCCGCTACACATTTTACTCTGAGCGATTTTAAACAACGTCGCATCCATGATCCACCAAACTATATAGATGAAGTATTTCAGACTGCAACAAAGTAAGGGGACTAAAGGCTCATTAAGAATCTTTCATGCCAGTATCCCCAACAAAAACAAAACCCAATGCCATATTTTCAGAGTTGAGGGAAAGGGACTAAGGGAGTAGGGTAAAGTTATAACCACATACATGTACAGATGTATTTGATACAAATATTGCTGAAGCTTTGGGGTCAGTCCCCTCCCAGGAAAGAGCACTTCTCAGCCCCCGTCCTCAGCTTCTTTTAACACTGTTCTATAGTTGCAAACTAGCACTTTCCGGTCATCATCGCCAATTTGCCACTAGCTTCTGGCCTCCTCCATTCCGCCAAGTGCCTCGAACCGGTAACCCATCTGAAGCATCAGTATTCCCATCCAATTTTGCCTCGATCAGATCAGGACCAGGATCAGAATTCGTAAGATTTAGAGGTGCAGCCGATGAACTCTCCCCCAAGCGAACCCTAAGGAATTTTGATGTTTTCTTCCTCGGCTTATTCCTTCCCTCCTTAGTCCCTAAAGTTCTGCTTGAGACATCAGCAGCAGCTGACTCTGAATTATTTTGGACCCTCTGGAGCTGAGTGCCAGATTTTAAGCCAGCCTGTTCATCCTCGGGCAAAACCTTTGATTTACCTTTGGTAGAACGATACCCATCCTTTGACAAGACCTCCACCTCTTCAGAATGCTTGCAATTTAACTGCAATTCCCTCACACTGGTTATCACACCATCTGCCAAAGCATCCTCTGAACTACTGATCCCATTACCCTCGGACTTCTCTTTTCCTTTTTTTGAACCTTTTTGGTGTTTCAACTGACCACTGTTATCAATTCGGATATTTTCCAGAGGACCATTGCTTCTTAAACTGCTGCGATAAGCCTCAACAAGCTCTTTTTGCTTCTGAGCATCAGGACAGAGTCTAGCTAGCTCGAGGACAAGATGTGACAGCCCAAACTGATGCACGTATGAAAGATATTCCCACGTGTCAACTAAACCCCGACGGTATTCTGAAGATATCTCTTTGAAAGCAGCATATTTGTCCGCATCGAATTCTAAATCAGCACGGATTCTCTCCACTAGAGACTTATTAGCAACGTTAACATCTTCAACCTTGGGCAATGGCTGTGTATTTGTGGTTGGGTTTTTAGGATGCATCGCAGAAAGAGGAGGAAAATCAGATACAGCAGACTCTGAAGATCCTCTGTCCAAAAGTTTTGAGGTTGAAGCACAATGACTGACCTTATTGCTACTTCTTGGCTTTGTTAATGAACTGGCAGAACTAGCGGATGGTCCAGCAGATGTTGATCTAATCTGCATAGAGCTTGAAGTATTAGATGGTGCAAGCCCATTAACTGTTGCTGGATTACTAGAAGAAGAAGAAGCAAACCCAGAAGATAATACATGTCCAGAATTTGACATATGCCTTAACTGGGAAGAGCCACCTGTCAGTGAGGTAGGTTGTTGATTAGAGGCTGGCCGAGCCTGAGATACATTGAGGATGGTTACATTATTCTGGTGACGAAGTTGAGCAGCCATTGTATTCCTGCCCAACCCACGTGAACCATTTTTGGGCTTCTGGTGACTGCTTCTTGCAGCCACAGGGAGTGGAGGAAAGGATGATTCCTCCAGTACAGCATTTCCTGAGTCTCCCTCAGCACGATGGTATCTTGAATGGTGCTCAGAATCTGCACTCACAAATGATTCAAATGACCCAATAGTTGTATCAATTTCGCTAGTTTCTCTGTGGTCAGAATCTGTTTGGGCCCTGGATGAAATAGCACGAGGTGCATCAGCATTTTCTGTCTCTAGACTGGTTAGAATGGCCAAAGAAAGTTGGCTATCCGAATAATCCTGATTAAAGCCACGTCTTCTTCCATTTTGATCTTGCTCCCTCCTTCTATATTGAAAGCTTATTGGTATCTGCTTACAGAAAAAAGATAGACACACTGAGGAGAATCACTAGGATACATTGCATGTGCCAGTTGGACTAATTACATCGCTTAGGGCTAACAAGATCAAAGAGGCATTAAATGGCCTGATTCACGACATTTGGGTTGAGCAAGATTCAAGGAATTCTTCTAAAGTGGCGTCAAGTATAAAGTTGGGCTCCAAGAAAAATCAAGCCATAATCCATGTGATCCAAGCAAGAGATGCAAGAGATTGAGCCGTTTAATGGGGGTGAATATACAAGGCTTATGCGGATTGAGCTTCATTAAATATGAGGCATAGGCTTTGTTTAAATTATTTGTATTTATGTTTCATTTGACATTGGCTGGACATTAATTAACTTAAGCCCATACCTAGTTTTGGACTTTGATTAAATTAGCATTTGATTAAATTAAGGTCAAATTAGGATTTGATTAAATTAGGATTTTTTTTTAGGGTTTCTTTATGCAAGCTATATATAACGTTAAAGATATCTTTTGTGGGTAGATTGATTTTTATGAGATAAAAAGAACTTTATCTTCAGTTCTTCATTGAACTTTTAGAACTTATCAAAGATTTCATTTTTGTAGCATTCAAACCTTTTACCTTTGGTTCTTGATTCCAGCAATCATTAGGTCGGAGTTCCTAACTTGATTTTAGCTATCTTGGGGTTAGTATTCCAATTTTAATTGTGGGTTCTAGGGTTTCATCCTTTAGGATTCACACCACACACAAGATTACCGTCAAAAGGCCAAAGAGGGAGGACATTGGAGACTGGAATACACAAAAAATTGGCTACAAATGTGTTGAGATGCAAGGAAAATAAAACTAATCCTGGGAAATTAAGAACAGGATTGATCCACAAATACCTGCAGAGCAGCATTACGCTTAGAACGAGACATTCGCCCTCCATGTTCCATGACATTATGCCTCTACAGATATAATTTAGAATTCAGAAGAAAAAAAAAATGGATGCCAGGAGGGCATTCAAACGGTTAGTGAGTGCAATAAGAGTAATGTCAAATTCAAGCTAGAAAGAAAATACCATATTTTCAAGATCACTAAGATCACCTTCATTTCAGATTCAGTTGCATAAACAACGAACTTTGCTGCAAGGCACCCCTCATCCTCACATAAGAAATGTTCTCGTCGAAAATGAATCTGTGTTAAAGAAATATGATTTTAGCTTCAACAGAAAATAAAACCAAGAAAATACCATAATATCATTAGATGTATGAAGTTAAGATAAGAAAATGACTAGCCTCCAAGTCATCATAGTCCCTGTAGTAATCATACTGTCCTGGATGCAGCCTGCATTGAGCAAAGTCAAACAAAAGCGCAAATCATCTAAACTGTAAGCCAAAAAGTTGAAACCTGTCATCAGCTAGAATGGTTTACCTTTGGCAAAGATGACAAGTATAATGCTTGGTACACATGTGACTATACAGCTCATTGTCCCCATAAAATGGATTTCGGCAGAATTCACATAATGGATGTCCCATAAAACCACCTCTTTCATTTTCACTGCCATCAACCTCTGAGTCACCAGTGTTTATATGCTGATTCAATTGTGCTCTAGTATACAACTTCTGTTCACATATAAATATCTGGTTCACAAAGAATATTGTCAATACTGTGCAAATAACAAAAGAAGAAACGCAAAAAATAAAAACCTCCAAGGTCCAAAGGCAACATAGATATCAGTGATATCATATCACACGAAAAAAAAAAAAAATAGTAAACTCAAGCTACAAGTCCCAAAGCCTATCAACAAGTAAAGTAGAAACAAAATTAAATCGATAAACATATACAATGGTACTTTTGTACTCAATTCACTTCAATTCTTTGATAATTTTAGCCATAATGGATCCAAATGGGAGAATATAGTAGCAAACTGTAACAATTGGGCTTAACAATCAATTTGAGAGAAAGCAATAGGAATGTGTCATAGGAGTTGTATTTTACAAAATCGTACAGAAAACAGGTATGCAAATTTTTTCACACGTCAGATGAATATCAAAATATTCAGTCTTCTTAGAATCATAGTATAGTGCCGAAAGACAAAACCTTGAAGAATGCAAGATATAAAAAATAAAAAATAAAAAAGAAAAAAGAAAAGAAAATAAATTCACCACCAGAACTATGCTAAAATGTAATTATCAAACAATGAGAAAGGTAGAAAAGGTTAAACATTGTAAAAAAATTATGGAAAATGCTGGTGAGCTTTTAAGAATAAAGAATACCACCGAGTTAGTAGCAATAATTTGTATTATCACCTAAATGGATCTAACCTTCCTGCCTTCCAAACAAAGACTGCACATGAACAGCCTGTGACGGTGGAACAAATGGCTCTTTAGTTGTTCAATGTTCCTAAATTTTTCTCTTCTCTTTGTGCCTTCACTGCCTTGCTCATCTTTCTTATCACAAACAACACATGAAAGCTTACACATTGCCGCAATCATCTTGTAGCGATCCAAATCATCAAAAAATGCTTGTGTGCCTTCATGATACCAGTAGTGCCCAACTTGACCCTCAGTTGAAGCAACTGGAAAAATGGAGAAGTCTTTTATCATCGTTGTAAAATCTCCTAAAGCCTGAATGAAAGGGCAAGATCCAATATACATTGTCCAATGATTAGATGAGATGAAAATGACAGTAATTTGCATATAATGCTAACCTAAAACCAGCAAAAACAAATAAGAAAACTGAACAAATATAGATGCAATTAATTATTAGCATAATATGCCATTTTTTCATTTCATTTTTGCGTGGTCAGATTATAGAGAAAGGAATGTTATTGAACAAATATCTATTAAATAATACCACCAACAATAATGGAATCATAACAACTAGGAGTGTGACTTTCCCAAACCCATAAGATTTAATTTGAACATAAACAAACGTAACAAAGAGAGTGATCATAACAAACATAACAAACAAATTATAAAATAAGATCATAACAAACATAACAAACAAATTATAAAATAAGCTAACAGAACTAAAAAGCTAGAAATCATAACCTTGGTGACAAAGATAATATTGGATTTGGTTTTGCAGATGCAGCAGCGGCGATCATCACAAATGAATCGGAGGCGAGCAATGCATGTAGAGCAGACCTCATGATGTCCACATTGTCCATATGCTGCCCACTCGAGCATCTCAGCACAGACAGCACAAGTCTCATCCATTGCTTCTTCGACACTCCAGGATGAAAGGAAGAGATAAGATGATCAATACAAAAATCCAGAAGAAAAGCTCAAATTACATGAAATGTAATATTATGCTTTGCTTGATTGTGAACATATGATTGAAAACAATAAATAGATTGAAATCCACACAACTTAACTGAACTCAACTCAATAAAGCATAGTCCCAAACAAATTGGGATTGGCTAAATGAATCCTCTTTCTGCATTCAATTTTTATCATGGATTATATTTTCTTTTGAATATATTTTATTTTTTACTTTATATTTGCTTATATTTTTTAATAGATTTGAGACCTAATGAAATTTCGTTGGGGCGTACCCCACTCAGCAACGCGCTATATGATTAAACATGATCTTGCCTACATAGATTTAACAGAAGATATGACTCTCAATAGATTTAATTGGCGTCGTCAAATCCATATACCTGACCCCACCTAGTGGGAAAAGGCTTGGTTTGGTTTGGTTTATTTGCTTATATTATCACACATCAACCTTAACATCCTTAATAGAAAACAGAAGAAAGAAGATTTTTTATTGTTGGTTGTACATCACAAAATTACAAATATAAATAAGAAAGAATAAAGTCAATAGGCACTTACCTTTCCATTGCACAAACGAAAACAGAGAGACAATAAACTGCAAGTAATTCATTTAAAGAGTCAAGGGACTCTTTATCTTTCCATTGCACAAATGAAAACAGAAAGACAATAAACTGCAAGTGGTTCATTTATCAATATAATTCTGTCAGGGAAAAATAATCTATGAACACATTCACAAGTTATTTTGTACTAAACTATTACAATTTAAACAACAATATAGGCACAAGAACTATGGTAATCCATCACACGGGAAAAGAGTGAGAAAAGTAAATGAAATCTTTTTCTAACTTCATTTATCTAGCAGATGATTAGAATTTCATAAACCTCCTTTTTTCCCCTATAATTCTCTTTTCATATCTCAACTCCCGTTAAACATGACATCATAAAAAGTTAAGAAGTCTATACTCCATAGAAGGAAATGCAACTTGAAAAGCGTCTGGTGACAATTAATTTGGACTAACCAGTTTTAAAAAGCTTTTCCTTCAACTAAAGTTCTGCAAGTTTTAAGTTACTTTCTGTATTTCCAATCTCTGGTGCAAATCCCTTTTTTTTTTCTTTTATTTATTTATTTATTTATTACCGTTACAACTTCAAATGTCAAAACAGTTGAAAATAAACCATTCCACCAGAAGTAAGAAATGCAGATACCTAAATTATTAGAACTAAATTACTAATTGATCAATTTGTTTATCAGTACATAACAAAAATAATGCACCATTTTATTAGCAGCAATCCACAAATGAAGAGGTACAGGATATTATTTTGAGCGCATGTGTTCACACATTTGTCGGCGCATGTTTTTCCCAAAATGCCCTAGTGTTAGATAAGAACAACGACAGGGCAATCAAAACACCAAGGGTGGCTTAGCGGTGTGGAAGACACAGTCCTCAACTACAAAGCTTGGAAAGGCTGTGGGTTCGAGACTCTCTTAAAGTTTCTCTCTCAAAGCCCACATAGGTTTTGTCTGTACTTGTCTAGTTTGTTTCTCTTGTGGGGTTGGTTAACAAGCTCGGTCTCGAGGGATGGGTCAAATGTGATCCTGCATTAGAGGAGTTCTTCATCATCCGAGAAAGAGAGAGAGAGAGAGAGAGAGAGAGAGAGAGAGAAAAAACAATGCTTTTGTTTGCTTCCCTATTGAGCAGCTTCAGCTATCAGACCCATTTATGTTTAGATCCCTGAGATTCGTAATATGTTTTTGAAAATGAGAAGCGTTCAAGCAATAGGACTAAAAGGTCCTATTTTTGCATCAATTTGTCTCCTCTTTCACATTTACTAAGGAACACCACTACTTCATCCACGAAAACATTTCTGTCCAAAGCACCACAACATAGATATTTCAAAAATAACAACAAAGAAACTAAGCCCCGGGCGCTCACCAGGGTTTGAGTCCTTACGAACCCAAACCCGAACGTGTGAGATTCTCATGTTTACCAATCGACTACTCGGTCACTGTAATTTCCGGGTTACAATAAAAAAAAAAAAAAAAAAAAAAAACTAAATTGAATGTGAAACAGAGAATTTAAGTCAATCATTGCAAGATATAAATTTCCAATTTTTATATCCTTCAGACAATAAACTCAATGCACAAAACAACAGTAGAACAAATCACTCATAAAATGCAATTGGGCACTTCAAGAAACATGCCATGAACTCATCAACCCTGCTGAACAAGAAACGGGAAGTTTCTGAAATAACAACGCATATATATATATATAGCGTACCTGAGATTAGGGTTCTTTGGAGATGGGATAACAGGGTCAACTCACCGATCAAGATCGGGAAAGAGGAACGGGACAATGGCTCTATGATCGATGCAAAACGCAGGTTTCATGAAGACAGAAAGAGAAAGCGCGCCACTGGAATTCTTCCGTTTATTTACTTCGCCAGAGTACGATTTTCCTTGGTTCGTTCAAACGGGAAGCACTAATTTGATTGTCATTTTTTCGGCAGCCAATAGTCTAAATTAATGTAGTCAGGATCAAAAAATTAAGGCTGTTTAGCGGTATGGGTTCTGTTATTATTCGCCCTCAACTTTTAACCAAATTGTCTAAAAACATGGTATAAGATGGGTTTAGGGTGATAAAAAATAAGATAAAATAAAATAAAATAAAATGAGAAAAAAATATGAATTTGTATAATGAAATAAGTTTTAGAAATTTTTATTAGTTTTCATAAAATTTTAGAATTTTTTTTAATTTTTTAAAATCTCAAATAATGCAATTAGGCAACGTCTAGCAGCAAAATTCTTAACCAAAAAAAACAACCAAAAAAATGTATCAAAAGTTGTTCATTGACTATTTGACAAAAACTTTAAAAATTGTTATCTTTTTAATCTGTTATAGTAATTTTTTAACTCAAAAATTATTAAAAATTATTAAAAGTTGTCAAAAATTTTACTAAATACTTAAAATGGTAAAAAATTATTAAAAATTACAATTTACTTTACCAAACACACTCAAAGTTATAACTTGTAATTTTTAACTTATAATTACTAAAAATTATATATTCAAACGCCCATTTAATAATGCGATTTAAATTGTTGAATTTTAATTTAATAATTTAAATATATTTATATATTTTTTAACGACTTAAATTAAATTATTATCGGATTGATACCAGAATTAATGTCAACCTCTCTTATTTTTAATTATTTGACAATTTTATTATGATATTTAATTATGCATAATTTTAGAAAAATTATTTTTCATGCAAAATAGTTTACATTATATTCACCTAAAATACATTATACAACGAATTATAACGAAAAAGATGAAAAACACACCCATATAATTAGGGTCGGAGCCAAGACTCCTCAACAATGCGAGTCAAATTTGTGGAGAGTTAATATCTTGACGAGGGGACAACCTCTTATATATAAAAAATTTTAATTGAAAATATCAAAAATTTTAAAGGACTCAAAATTTTTACAATATAAATAATGTTAAAATATTAGGTGGTATTCGGTTTACTTTTATATTTTATATTTTTGTTTTTTATTTTATATTTTAAAATTTCTAAAATAAAAAAATAAAAAATATTATGTTTCCCTTATTTTGAGATTTTTCTTATTTTTTATTAAAATTTCTCAAAAATAACTTTTTACTATTTTTCATTCTATGTGTAAATTTATTTTTCTTTTTTAAAAAAAAATTAAA
>JAVXUM010000036.1:17281807-17299359 GCA_035590655.1 Pouteria glomerata
TAATTATAAAGGATGGATTAGATATTTATGAATCTTCGATTGTTAAAAAAAAAAAAAAAAAAATTGTAATTTGTACTATGAGTTCTCCAAAAATAATAAATCTATTTACTGCCATATGTAATCAAATTAGTTTAAAACCTAGAAAATTACTAATAGAAATTAATAAAAGATGGAATTTAACATATATTACGTTAAAAATTGCTATTAAATATCAAAAAGCAATTGATTTATTTATTTTAAGTAATCAAGCAATTGGTTTAGATAGCATTAAGCCCATTGATTGGGTGAATGTAATTTTTTATAGAGATTTTTTTACATGTTTTTGATATTGCTACTAAAATATTTTGTGGAATTTATTATCCTGCTTTTCTATTGTTGTTTATCAATTGGGGGTTATTGATGAAATTTTTAAAAAATATTTTGTCCAAGAATATTATGCTCCTATGGTTCTTACAATGAAAAAAAAATTGATAAATATTTTAACTCACTTCCCATACACTTTAATATTGCTACTATTTTGGAACCTAAATATAAATAAGATCTTTTTGTTTAATTATTAAATATAATACATAGGCCTGAAAGTACCCAAAAATAATTAAATAATATTAAACAGCAACTGCAAGCTCTAATGGGTCCATATAATAGTAATCGTATAACTACCCAAACAACTATTGCCACAACGTCCTCTTCTCATCGTGATTTTGGTGGCAATACATTTATTTGGAGAAGAATAACATATCGGCGAACAGATTCATCAACAAGTGCCATTTCAAATTCATCCAACCTCCAACGTTATCTCGGTACACCTCCAATAGAAAATGAAGATGATTTTAATCTTTTAGATTGGTGGAGGAACAACAATCAAAGTTTCCAATTTTTTCAGCTTTAACTGGTGATATTCTCGCATTTCCTATTTCTATTGTAGCATCCGAGCAAGTGTTTAGTGTAAGTGAGCACATTATCAGTCAATTTAGGAGTCCACTGACCTCTCCAACAGTAGAAGCCTTAATATGTTTACAAGATTGGTATCTCGTCGAAAATAGACAATAAGAAGATGGCAAAAAAGAGCAAGTTTCTCTTGATTTTGATGTAATGTATTTGGGTGAAAGAAAAAAAAACATACTAGTGGATCTAATGATGAATGATAATGATGTATAGATAGAGTAATATTTGCAAATAATAGTTAGTCTTATAGGTGCCAATCTCATTGGGATATATAAGACGTGAAGTGATGCACCAATTTATTACTCTATCATTTGTTTTTTTTTTTTTTTATTCTTCATTTGTAAATTGTAATTTTAAATTTAGCGTTAATTATGTAATTTCTTGTTGTTTAATAAATTTTAATTTTTGTCAATAATTATTTTAATGTATTTGGTTAAGTTTTATTTTGTATTTTATTCACTTTACAAAAATTTAAAGATATTAAAAAAAATAAGATGAATCAGTTGGGGCTGATCAAGGGCAGGGATTAGTAACCCCGGCCCGACCCGACCTGAAATTGTGTGAGGGGCGGCTGGATCGGGGCAGCCTGACCCATTTACACACCTAGCTATTCCTGTTGTTTATTGGCCGCAACTCAAGCCCGCACTCCTGAACTGTATTGTCTGCTCTTGGGTTAGTCTCAATTTCTCTAGGAGTCGAAACATTATCCCAATCTGCATATTTTTATTACTCGAATCAGTTACCAATTCATATTTGCTGAATTTTATAAGTTCATTAATCTTGTATGAAATTTGAACGATCAGTTTCTTTTTCCTATTTCCATCTTACCCATGTGATAAAATGTGGATGCTTATTTGATGTTGAAGCAAGCAATCAAACCTTAATTTATTGACATATCTTTTGATGGCTTTCCCTTTCCAATGTTTTAGCATGATACAATTAAAAAATGCATAAGTGTCTCAACTTTCTGATGAACTTTCTGCAATTCCATCTTCTAAACCTGCTACAAAATTATTTGCAGTACAAACTACACGGTTTTATCATAGTTAATTTGCTAGTGAAATCTGTGAGATAGGCATTGCTTAATTGTTTATTTTATTTTATTTTATTTTATTTGGAATGCTGCTGGTTTGATGACCTTAGTCATTGCTAATTGTGTGGCCACAACTCTAGGACCATGACCCCTGTGCCCTTCATTGTACTCCATTTGAAGAAATTTGCAACTTTCCTTGCTGGGAGGAATCAGACAGCACCTCCGTTATTTGAGAAAGCCAAAAGAAAAGCTGGCCCTGTGGAAGAATTTCAATGGCTTGGTCTGATTCTGTTCGTGGCTGTGCCGTTCCCTGGGACGGGCATGGACGGGAGCGACCTTCCGTTCTTGATATGCCTTTTCTGATGTGGTCCGTCAGCAAACTTCTTTGGCGTGGTGTTGGCTAGGAAGGAGGGAGGGAGGACAACTTCCACATTTACGCAATCTGCATCAATTTTATTTTGATACAGTTTGCAGAATTATATATATCTATATATATATTTACATAGAGAAATAGAAAGGCGTTTGGAAAGGTAAACTTAGAATATTAAAAAAAAATTTCAGCTGACATTATAATTTTAACAGAAATTTCAACAGAGTTAGTGTCAAAATTAACTAAAGGAGTCTAAGTGTTATTAAAATTTCAAAATAAAATTTCAAACTACGGGAGGTGTCTCATTTTTAAATATTAAGAGAGTTCACATATAATTACTCAAAATTTTGAGGGGTTTAAGTGTAATTTAACCTTTTGAAAAACTATAAACAAAAAAATGACAATTCGTGATATCCAACAACAATAATCGAATCCAGATTCAGAATGTTCTGTTGATCCACTTGAGATCCCACAAGTGATTTTAAAACCCTCTCCCACACCCCCCCCCCCAAACCCCCTACATAGTAAATACAACTGCCGTATACATCATAATATATATGTAGATGTAGATATATGCATTCATTATAAGCATACATAAATAAACACCCGTTACCTAGGTTTTAACACTACTCTTGACTCACGAATACTCTACAGAGAGGGAGAGTAACAAAAAAACGAAGCGGAGATCTTGGTTTACGGGAGATTAGATGAAGAGGCTACATTCAAAAAGCACAAAATGCGTTTAGAGTTGGGGTTCAAAATTGGGCCCACGAGATGAGAAGAAAGGTTTGAGGGCTGTTCTTCAGTGGGTCTGGCATTTTGGAACAAGCAGAACAAGCCACGAATGAATGTACGTGCATTTACGAAAGCAAATACAGAAATGATCCTTCCCTATGCTTTCCTACCTCTCTGTGTCTAAAAATCCCCTTTTTATATCTTCATCTACAATTCATGTGTATTTCTACAACTCTCCATACGGAAGCAATTACAGAAACGATTTTTCCCCTATGACTCCACAAGGCTACTTTATTGACGACCCAAAGTAATCATCCTCAATGACACAGCCTCATCAATTTCTCTTCTACTTAAATCCCATCCAGGCAATTCCTATTTCGTTCGCTCAATCAAAGGCACCCTCTTAATTCATTCTAGCCTTCCTCGGTTCTTCAAGACATTTCTTTGGATCAATCACAATTCCGTTCTCTCTATTAGTCTGTGAAGAACTTGATTTACATAAAACAAGAATCACAAACACCGGGGGAGGTTCCTTGAATTTGAATTTACACTAGCACTAACATGATAAATAAACTACTGCACTATCGTGTTTAGAAGGATGCTAAGACGTCTCAGAAATAATATTACGATGAATTCGACCAACCCTACATTTCCAAGGACTAGCTTTACTAACTTTTAGTGTTTTATCTAAATTCTGTCACATCAAATGGTTCTCCATTTCTAGTTATAGGAGGGTTTATAGTGCTAATAATGTCAAATTCTGTGTTGGTCAATTGCAGCCCTACAGTTTTTTCTGGGTGCATCCCAAGGCCTGACACAAGGAGACCCTCTTCCACCCTCCCTCACCCTTGTTTTCATTGTGGTTATAGAGCTGTTTAGCAGAATGCCAATGAAAGTGGAACATGGGGGATGATTCCTAGACAGTTTCAGGGGGGAGTGAGCCAATTCTGAGGTGGTAGTGGTTTTACACTTCTGTTTGCGGGCAATTCAATTGTGTTTTATGAAGCGAATCCACTACAGACGAGTCACCTCAGATGTGTCCTTTTATGTTTTGAGATGGGTCCTGCTCTTTGTATCAACATGGGGAAAGACAAAAGTTGATTCCAGTAAGGGAGGCGTCAAAAATGGACTGACTGTAATATTGGCAGCAAGAAAGGTCCCTTACCAAAGCGCTATTTGGGGGGTATCTTTGGGAGCTCCTCAAAATTTCAGCTTACTGTGGGATAAGGTGATCAGCAATTTCCAAAAACGCCTTGCGGGGTTGAAGAGAAACCTACCTCTAAAGGGGCCAAAGTCACTCTAATTAAAAGCACCTTAAACTCCCTCTCTAAAAGGACGAATCAGTCTAATTAAAAGTGCCTTACTATTTCATTATTTTTCCCTTTCCAATGAGTGTGACCAAGAGATTGGAGAAGTTGCAAAAGGGCCGCATATGCATGCGTGCGTATGCAAGGGCACATGTTGGGGACGAGGTAACCAAATTCATCTAGTAAACTGGGGTGCTGTGTAATCGCCCTATGAAGGATGGAGGGAACGGGTTAGAAGAATTAAGTCATCTAATGAAGTGTTGTTGGGGAAATGGTCATGGAGGTTTTCCTTCGAACTGGATAGGCTATGGAGGAGGGTGGTCTATGTCAAATATGGAACTGAATGGGACCAGTGGGTAACCAAAGCCATCACAAGCACCCACAAGGTGGGAGTGTGGAAGAGAATTGGGTGCTACATTTTTTCTCCCATTGTGCAGTGAGGGTGGGAAGGGGTGATGGTCAAATTTTGAGAGGACTGATGGCTGGAGGGGTGTTGCCTTAGAGAAGAGTTTGCGGACATTTACACCCTGACTTGGAACAAAGAAGTTACCGTTGAAGATTGAGACAGCTTTATATAGGATACCAGGTTGAGGAAAGATTTGCATGACTGAGAAGTGGACGATCTATCACGTTTGTTGCAGTTATTGTATTCCTTTAAGGCTGTAGGGAAGATAACTCTTGTGGTCCTTATCGAAGTCAGGCGCATTCCAGGTTAAATCCATTTACAAGGCAAGGGTGCATAGTGGAAGGACAGAATTCCAAGGCAATGTATGGAGAAGTGGGCTCCCACCCAAAGTGACATTTTTTGTGTAGTGCACAGTGCAAGGAAAAATACTAACCATAATAATCTAGCAAGAAAGAAGACAATGCTTGTAAATAGGTTTTTCCTATGCAAAAGTACATACCGAGTCTATCAACCATCTTTTTGCGGACTGTTCATGGACTAAGGAAGCTTTGGACCTGCCCCCATTGAGATTTGGCATAACTTGGGCTCCTCAAAGAAGGATTAGGTTGCTTCTGGAAGTTTGGTGGAGAGTGAGAATTATCGGACTTATAAGAGTCTGGAAGTTAATCCCCTTTTATATTCTTCACTAATTTAGCAGGCAAGGAACAGATGAAGTTTCACAGATACAGAATTTCCATTGTATAGGTTAAAGAGTTGTTTTTTATATGAGTTGTTTGTTAACTTTATACAACTGGTTAGAGGGGTACAAGGATATGGAACTATTCTCCTTGCGTGATTTTGTAGATAGACAAGAATTGTAACACGACCTTTGGTCCTTTTTTGCATCTCATTGATGCTTTATTGAGGAAAAAAAAATGATTACTTTTCAAAAAAAAAAATGCCTTGTTAAGAGTTTAGACAACAATTGGGAGACATACAGGAAGAAGAATTAGAAAAATAAAAACAGAGAGGAGCAAAAGGCAACACGGGCATTCATAATCCATGTCAACCCATTAAACTCTTCCAGGTACAGTATTCCATACTTGTACTCTTAGAAATTTGCTAGGCAATAAAAAGCCTGATAAATGCAATACTAAATTATGCGATAATTGAGTAAGACTTAGATTTATAAACGGCAAACATTTCCAAGCAAACCCAACTATAAATGTTAGTCACATTCAAACTAGGTATGCAACAAAAAAGGACCTTAACAAAAATATAAACGAACTAAAATGTGCTCTTTCAAACAAAGTGATATTTCAAATCCTACAAATGAATTAATCAACTCTTAAAAATTAAAATTGTGCGACATACTTGCATTGGACTCAAGTGAGGCTAACTATCCACTTGGGTTTCCAATCTTCTAAAACCTTCTCATTCTGAATCAGATCTATTTATAATAAGTTCCTACCCAACTCAAAAAATTATCAAGGCCATCATTATCTGGGTTGCCAAGAATAATCAAATGGACATTGGACTTCATCCTTTTACCTTTAACTTCATATAAATACCCTAACACTTGCCTGACCCAGTCCCAAGTCCAAAACACCAGTATCTTCAACTTGATCTTCAAGCATCGGCGGAGGCTCCTTGAGACATGATTCACGCCTCGATTCTCACTCTACAACAGTTGGCCTAGTCAATTGCCACATACCATCACGCACCATCCATTGTTGTACCACACACACCCCTTTCTTCTCCGACACCGGTATCTACTACCTTCTTCCTTTATTCATCTCCCTGTGCAGAAATCAAGATGCAAATGGACCTCTTTCACCCATAACAAATATCTCAAACTATCACCTGCACTAACGCCGGCAAAGTAACTCACTCGCTTAATCTTTAGCCTAGCCCACTCAAGATGCAACCCCCTGATATGTAGCATCATCTACACCTCCAAAATGGTCCGACAAAGATCCTAGTTTCCTCAAACACTGATACATCATATGCATGCAACATAAACCCAATCAATCTCATCCAGACACTATTTATTTCCCTGCCCTCTCTAGAGCAACAACCCCAGGGCAACAACTGATCCCACAGCAATGGAATTCCTCTAAAGCTCAATTGTCGTTTTTTAAATCTCGTTGTCGTCTCTCATGACAGGAACACAAACAATAATCCAAAAGGCCTAATCATTTTTACCTCCAATCCACCAATCAACATCCAGGTCCTATTCAACCAAAGATGCACATCTTGAATATCAAACGTTGGCTCCATGAGCTCCCCTAATCAATCCACCGAACTCTAATGGTCCAGCACAAGACTCCTCAGGAACGGATATCACCTAATCCCCAACTATCTCGGACTTTTAATTCTTTAAGAGAAACACATTCCCAATGTTTTCGAGAAATTGTTAAAAATTAAGATGACAAGAGTGATTCCTAAAACCGATTTTAGAACATAACAAATAGGGAAAATACAACACAGAATATCAAATTTATCTTTGCCAATGAAGATAGAATACAATTGCATAAAATCTTCTTAACATTTCTGCACAAGACCTAGCATCGAACAAAAATGACAACATATACCCAAAAAAACACCACTTGGTCAAGCAGACACAACTGAATGAAGCTATCCCATTTTACTCATATTCCCACGAAAGTAACCCCAGAATTACCCTTGGACAACTCATACACCTGCAATTCAAACAATAATACATAATAAATAAGAACATGTTTCAATTAGATTTATTACTCTGCCAAAAGCACCACTAAACTAAAATTTCTCACCTTAGGTTTATCATGTTGCCCATGAACCCCATAGTTAAGAAACTATTGTTAGGCGCTAATGTTGTCTTCCCTACCATTGTTGCTTTGCTCATGCCGTAGCTCATCCCCTACGGGAGGAACTGAATACAACCCATTGCCCATTTTCTCCCCCTGTACATTATCTTTCTCTTTTTGATCAAATTTAACAGACCTCTCGCTTTCATTATTCTGATTGAAAGGGCCTCCGACGTTGGAAGACGGGTTCACTCTAAACCTTTCATTACCCTCCACAGACATTACTGCACTGTTATTCTGTGATTCTGACACTGCATTCTGTATCCCAAATCCTTGCAACCTCTCCTCCCTCAACCCCAGAACATTCAACCATGGCGAAACAACATTAGGACAACCAATTCCATCCAACCCAATATGATTACGATCCCGATTTTGCTCTGAAATCACTGCTGCGTTCGCAACACCAAAACTATTAGCGTTGCCAGCTTTCTGACTCCTCTCACAAGCAACCACATTACCAGACCCTGAAACCTCTGCTGGCAACAACTCCTTGTGCTTCAACTTCTCTTTGGCAACGAGAAAGGCAACATGTTCCAAAGCTTCCCTCGCTCTCTTCCTCGTGAAAGCTGCCTCTTTTGCTCGCCTCTCTGCCTCTCCCCTAGCCGTTGCCGCGGCTTTACTCATTGAAGACGCCGCAATCCTGGCAGCCGCAAGCAACACTTTTGCCGCCTTCTTATCAATTTCTCTGCAAATCCCGTCCCAACCTTTGCCCTCTCCGTCCTTCACCTTCTTCGCGTTGAAAATAGGGACGCCAGGGTTCACACAGAGCGGGCAAAGGTAGGGTTTGGCAATGAGCGCGCCGACACAGTCAGAGTGAGAGTAAGAGTAGCACTTGAAGCAGTTGATGGTGTCGCCAGACGGCGGTGGGGAGCGATCGTATACAATGAAGCAGGTGGGGCAAAAGGATTGAGGGTGGAACCTGAGGACGCAGGAGGTGCAGAGGCGACGGAAGATCCCGCGGTGGCGGACGTGGTGGAGGAGCCGCCGCTCCTCAACGCCGCAGTTGCCGCACACTGTGGGGGTTGGAGTGGGGATGGTATCTTGCTTCGTCACCATCGTCGTTCATCAAAGATGCAACATTTCAACAGAGGACAGAGAGACCGAGTTGAGATATAAACCTGACCTTAAACCCTAGGGCAGAGTAGACAAGATATATATGCGTGTGTTTACGCATATATAATTTTTTCATGAATTAGGGTTTTAAGAGAGGAACAGAATGTGGAATGTATGTATAAGATTGACATATACAGAGATCGAGAGCTAGGGTTTCTAACATGAATTTCGACGGAGTTGCAGTCTCGCAGAAGCAGAGAAAAGATGAGAAAGAGAGAGAGAGAGAGACTTAAACAGCACGACGGATCAAAACGCGGCCGGGTTCTTGCGAAATTTGAAGAATTTTTTTTTTTTTTGGGGTAATTTGAAGAATTGGATATGCCGTACAGCCGGATCCAATTTGTATTACAAGACAACCTCTGATTTTGGTTATAATACAAAAATACCTTTATAATTTTTGATGTATTTTTGATATTACGCATTGTGAGCGTTAAATTTTGTTAAAAATATTTAACTTTCTTTAAATTTTTTAATTTTCTTCAATTTCTTTGACACCAAAATTTTTTTAAATTTTATTAATTTTTGATATTTTTTAAAAAAATATATTAAATTCTTAAGTTGCATTTAGTTTATTTTTTTATTTTTTATTTTTAATTTTATGTGTTTTATATTTTAAAAATTTTAAAATAAAAAAAAAAAACAGAAAATGTTCTGTTTCCTTGTTTTGCGATTTTCTTTGCTTTGGATTAAAAATGTTCAAAACAACTTTTTGCCATTTTTTATTTTATGTATAAACCTATTTTCTTTTTTTAAAACAAATTTTGAAAACACAAGTATCCAAATATATTTTAAGTTATTTTTTTATTTTTAAAAATACAAAATAAAAATAAATTTAAAATAAAAAATAAAAAACAAAATTTAAAATAACAAATCAAATGAAGCATTAATAATTCAAAATTTATTTTTCTTTATTTTTTTATTTTTTTTCCAAAATTTGACACTCTTAACAATTATTACAATTGAGCTCTTTGTTTTAACGAGTATGTTTTTAAAAATTATTTTGTTAAAATCTGAGTAAACAAAATTTCTCTAAAATATTTTGATTGAAATAATAAAAGCTGTCCTTACTTTTTAGTTTCTTTACAAATTTCTTTTAATTTGGTCGTGTGCCTTCTCATAACTAATTTACATATAATCTCCTAATAATTGCGAACTATTTTAAACAATAAATAACTTATCTAAGTTTGAGAGTACTTGATTATCGCCGAAAACTCATAAATTGTAATTTGTAAAATGTATAATAAAATTTAACCCATTTATGTAACGAAGCGTATAAAATTTCAATTCAATCTTATCTATGAATCTTACAATAATTAAATTTATCTTAATCATTTTTGAAGTGATCCAATATAGTTTCATTGGTGACATTTTTTATTTTTGATGATTAAATTGTCAAAGGCCTCAATCTAGAACATTTTAAGTTCATTCATGCCTTGCCATTTCTAACAAAACACTAACATTGAAGGATTTAACAGAGTCTAAAAACTATGAATAGAAGGTATAATTTGAAAAATCGCACTTTATTTTTATCAAATCTCAAATGTAGTCCTCCAATCAACACAACTAGAATGGTAACTTTTTCTAAAATCCGAGTAATTTCGTGCTCGTTGCAAGTTCAAAGAAATACTTGCGCAAATAAGAAATTCCTTAGTTACATGAATTTTTATTTTTATTTTTTTTTTTCACATTGATAGAAATAGGCACAGTTTGACAATTTCATTTTCAGTAAAAAATTATCAAATTTTCTTTTTTGTATATCTGGTAAAAACTTCAATTTTAACATTTTTTTTACTCAATTATAATAATTTACTCATTTTAAAAGTTATCAAAAGTTACTTAAAATTATCAAAAGTTACTACACGTAAAAGTTATCAAAAATTTTATCAAAATATCCAAAAATTGTAAAAAATTATTAAAAATTATTACTTATTTCACCAAACGCATCAAAAATTATAACTAACAACTTTTAGCAAAAAAGAAAGTCTAAAGTTGTTAAAAATTTGGATCTTTAAATGGTACCATAGTATTTATGCATAGTTACTAATCAAGGCTTCATTTGAAACGCTGTTATTCACTTAAAAATATTAAAAATTTTTAAAAATTATTTATTTTTTATTTTATTATACGAATTATAAATCTATAATTTTTATTAAATTTTATGATTTTTTCTATCGTACTTTCAATACCTCATTAGTAGTCTCCTTTTTGCTAGATTTGTATCCATATAACTAGTAAACATCGGGTGCTTTATTACGAGTATTTATGATATAACTTAGATGGATTTTAGTTTGTATTTTTATGTATTTTTCATTTTTTTGTTTTTGTTTTTAAGATTTATATTTTAAAAATATTAAAAACATATTTAATTTGCCATTTTTTAGAAAATAAATTTTGAAAATATAGATGATCAAATATACTTTGAGTTATTTTCTTTATTTTTAAAAAATAAAAAATAAAAAATAGGGTAAAACAAATATATCAAATAGCTTTTAAGTTTTTTACTATTAAAAAATTAAGCACATGCAATATGTATTATTAATTATCATAGATTTTAAATTTAACTAATAAATAAATTTGAATAGTATCAAATTATCATAATACTTTTGATAACTCATCAAAATTCAAACATATAATGAGAAATTAATAATACGTGTCAATTTAACGCAATTACTCACCAACAAATATGTTAATAAAATAAAAATTGATTTGGCGATAAAAGATAAAATAAGATGAAGTATGATTTTAAGGTGTTTGGTTTACCAAAATCATGGGTGGATGCATATAGGTGCAAGGAGGTCAATTGACCTCTTGGAAGCAAAATTATAGAAAAATAGTATAATTTTTAAGATATTTTTATATTTTTAACTCCATAAAATATGTAAGTTTTACCCTCACAAAAGTAAAATTTTTGTAAAAAGCAGTATAATTTTTGAAGTATTTTTATATTTTTACCCTCATAAAATATATTTTTCAAAACAGATTGTCCTTATATATTAAACAATTTATAAATTTTGCTCCTATTTTTAAGTCAAATACATTATCTTTACTTATTGATTTGACCCTACTATAACAAAATTCTAGATCCACCACTTATCAAAATCTGCTAAAACTCATTAATTTTATAAATTCTATTCAATTCTTTCAATTATATTTTACACCATATTATTTTTATATTAACGTTTTGTACTTTTTCTCTATACAAATATATATTTTTAATCCAAACACAACCCGGTCTCTCTATTTTCCTTCATGCTCCGGCGCCTCTCTTCCCCCTCCCCGGCACGTGTCTTCACTCACAGTCTTACGTGTCACTTCTCCCTAACCCCTCTTGTTTAAATACATTTAATACAATATTATAGATAGTATAGATTATAAAAATAAATTAAAATTTTTAGACCAATTTTTTTATAAATTTTAATTTTTCAAATGGGTCAGCACCAACATTTTTTTTTGATAACTCGGGATGTCTGGACCAATTTGCGCGCACCTCTACTATTCCTTGAGAGCACTAAAGTTAACGACCGGGTAAATCCTCCAGTGGCCCTAAGGAGACTCGAACTAGTGACCACTGAAGAGTAAACCCAAGATTGACCAGTTGAGCTACCTCTCAGGATTCCAGCACCAACATTTTGATATATTTTATACTAGAATTAACTTGATTCTATTAATATTGAGTTGGCTAAAATAACGCAAATACTTTTAGGTCCCCATTAATAATATTTTTGTTCACGATTTTTTTTTAAGTTTATAAATTTTATTGACAATAAAAAATGTATTAGACAAGCCTATTTTATTTTTTTGCTAAAAAAAAATGAAAACTTATTTCAAAATTTATTCTCAAAATTTAAATAGAAAAATCATATTTTCACTCTATTTTTCTCTTTTGTAAATGCTTTGTTAATTTTCATCACATCATATTAAAATGATTTGTTTTATTTAGGTCTCATTTGATTTGTTTTTTAATTTTTTGTTTTCAATTTTTGTTTTTATTTTCTGTTTTGATCTCATTTTTCATTTTAAGTTTTTGAAAATAAGAAAAACAGTTTAAAGCGTATTTGATCACTTGTATTTTTAAATTTTGTTTTAGAAAACAGAAAATAAGTTTACACGTAAAATGAAAAATGACAAAAATCTTTTTGAGTATTTTTAACTCAAAATAAGGAAAATAAAACATTTTTTGTTTTCATGTTTTAGAATTTTTAGAACATAAAACACATAAAATAAAAAATAAAAAATCAAACCAAATGCCACCTTAAATTTTACGAAATTAAAATATTATTATAGTTATTTAAATAATAATTTATGACTAAAAATATTTACTTTGTAAAGTTAAAATTATTTTTAATAAAAAATTATTACATATTAAAATAATTTATTTTACTAAACTTAAAATTAAAGTAATAATCTATTAAAAATTATTTATATTATTAAATCAAAATTATTTTTAAAAAATATAAATTATATATCAAAAAAATTTATTTTATTAAATTAAAATTAACTATTTTTAAATAATTTATTTATAGAACTAAATTAATTTTTAATAATAAAATAATTATTTATTATTCAATTTCTTTCTGTATTAATATAATTTGTTAAAATTAATTAATATTAAAAATATTTTATAAAATTAATATAATTCAATATATTTTACTAAATTGATTAATTAAATTAAATAAATCTAATTTTATATTAATATAAAATATATTTATTAAATTAGAATTGTTTTAAAAAATATTTCAGTAAAAATAAATATTTTATTAAGAGAAAGTTAATTATTATAAATAAAAATTGTATTACCAAAAATATTTTTGTTTTCATTTGAGAAGAAAAAAATAATAGTTTAAAACTAAAAAAAAAAAAAAGAAACAAAAATTGTTAAATATAAATAAAAAAATCATAAATATTATCAAACGAGGCTTGACGTTGATATTCATCTTCTGCCTATTTCTTGACACATTGTCAAGCTCCATATTAGAAACCTCCTAATTAGTGGTCCAACTACCCTAACTTATCATGAATTTGTTTGAAGTTTTGAATTTTTTAAAAAATATTAAAAAATTTTTAAAAATTATGTATTTTTTGTTTCACTATATGAATTATAAATTTATAATTTTTATAAAAATATGAATTATAAATTTATAATTTTTATTAAAATTTATTAATTTTTTACACTTCAAACCTGCATAAAACTTTGTTAGTTGATAGTTATATGATAAATTACTATTTTGTATCACCAAATATATTTGTAAAACTTGTATGATTAATATTCTTACGAATTATTTAATTTAGGCCGCGTTTGTTGTGTGGATAAGAGACACCGGATAGGATTAAATATCCGTGAAACCTATAAAAATCCCATTAAGCATGTGATTAAGGAACTGGTAGTGCAGGTAATTTGTCTGGCGTTTTGTGGGATAAGAAATCCTATGGGGTGATGGTATCAATAATGCCCTACCTCCGAATTCGTTCCCACTAAAATCTAAAAGTTTAAAATTATTCTTTATCACATTACATATCAAATTATATTTTTATATATACTTTATATCCTACCAACTAAATACAAAAAAAATAATTCTACATAAAAATTAATCACATCTTACATTCAGTTCTATATATTATCTTATAATATTATTCATTCCCTATCATCCAATCCCTCAAAATAAATACAATCTTGGATCCATTACGATAAAAGTTCAAACCTAAACAAAGACACAAAGAAGGTTTAAACCTCAACAAAAACAAAATCATCTTTGTTAGTCATTGGTGTGTTCCATATATTATCTTATAATATTATTCATTCTTTATCATCCAATCCCTCAAAATAAATACAATCTTGGATCCATTACAATAAAAGTTCAAACCTAAACAAAGACACAAAGAATGTTTAAATCTCAACAAAAACAAAATCATCTTTGTTAGTCATTGGTGTGTTACGTATATTATCTTATAATATTATTTATTTTTTATCATCTAATTTCTTAAAATAAACACGATCTTGAATCCACTACGATAAAAGTTCAAACCTAAACAAAGAGAAATAGAAGGTTTAAACTTCAACAAAGACAAAATCATCTTTGTTAGTCGTCGGTGTGGGTGCAGCGGCATGTGGTGCACACGCGAAGGACCCAGGAGCACAACTTTTGGGCACTGTGCGTATAGAATAACCGATACTTTTTTGAGATACCTATTTCTCTTTCAAAAAATACAAGCAGTACATTTAAAAATAAAATAAAAAAATATATACCTTTCACCTTGTTTTCAAGTTTTGTGTTAGATATATTAGAATGATATTTTGAGTGACAAAAAGTAAAATAAAATAAAATAAATTATATATTTTTAATTTGTGTAATGAGATAAAAAAAATAAATATTTTTTAAATATTTTTCAAAATTTATAACAATTAAAATAGAACCTAAGTTGAAAATGCATGCTTTGTAATTGCAATGGGAAAAGGTAAAGATTTGGGAAAACAAATCCAATCAATCGATGGAAGATGAAATAGTCATTCGACTTTCTTGTCTTCAGCAACTATTAGTATAATATAAAAATAGTTGAGAATTCTTGCAAATTTGAATTAGAAAATATCTCGTATTGTCTCGATTGCATCTTTGGTTCCTCTCTCGCTGAGAATATGTGAAAGTCCCTAGGTGTAAAATTTGTTTACAAACCTACAATTATCATCCATTTTCAACTCATTAACTTATCTCTATTATTCAAACCCAATAGACAACTAAGAGATATTTGGTGCAATAAAAAATAATAAAAAATATAATTTAGGTGATTTTTTAACGTTTGGTACGCAATTATTAAATCATGTTTTTCAGAGATAAATAGTGACATTTTTTACTTTTATGTTAATTTTTTACAAAAAAAAACTCATCAGAATGTTTTTCATGTCTATCAAAACAGTTTTATGTTAGAATTTATGAAAAAGATTATTAGAGTTTGTGAAAAAATTTTTAAAATTGTTAAAAATTTATTAGGATTCATAAAATTTTGTTGAAGCATGTGAAAAAAATTTTAAGATTTATAAAAAAATTATTATAATTTATAAAAAATTATTGAAATATGTAAATATATATAAATTTATTTTAACTTTTATGAAATTCGAAGAATATAAAATGTATTAAAAAATTATAGATATTTTTAAAAATTTTTATCACGACAAACAGTTCCTAAGAATAAGTAGCCCCATTGCACTGCATTCTCATTAAGCCTCTTACTTGGTCCCTGCAAACAAAAAATATATATATATCAACAAATACATCAAATCAGGTAGCAATGCTCCGCTGTAATTTCTTGACCAATTCTTGCAACGTACATCGAGTACTAAAATGGGCATGAGCTTTTGAATCTCCGCCACCGCACAAATTACTTGATCATCGCGCGCGTTGCCGTAAATCAAGCTTGCCACGCGTAACACCGAAAATCTCTGTCGCATTATACTCGAAGAGGTAATTTTTAAAAATTTTTAAACGTTATTTATTTTTTATTTCACTCCACGAATTACAAACTCATAAATTATCTCATTTTTTATCATACCAAACACCCCTTAAATACTCTAGTGTTAATTTATAATTGTGCAATTCCAACCATTGATGTGTGCGAAATACTGTGAGGATCACACGCATCAACGGGCCGAATTTGCATTCCATAATTTACAACTACTTCGTGGTGGCGTTGATATTGATATTGATGGCAGCTAGCGAAGAGCATTTGTGCTGAATTGGATTAGGGCGCAGTGATCTGATCCCTTGCTAGAACCTGTAAAAGACTTTAGGGGCATGTTTGGAGACAGTCAAAAATTAAAGAGAGACAGAAATGTTAAAAATATAACAAAGGAGAAATTAGAGAGAGAGAGAGAGAGAGGAGAGCCAGGGAAGAGGCAGTGCAGGGGAAGAGCAACAACACAAACATGTAAAAAGAGGTGTTGATTGGAAGTCCCATCCCATGCTCTGCCTCGTCCCCGTCTGTCCTCTTCAATCCTTACATTTAACCAAACACACAAGACCTTTCAATGTGGCTGAAAGTATAATATCTATATGTATATCTGTATCTATTCACCAACTCCAATTATATATATATTGGCGATTAAGAAAGCATACCCAATCCAATCCAACTCTCATGGAACTAAAAATTTGTTGGGGTTGCTTTCTTGTACCTTTGTTGGCTGGGTGAGCTTATATAAGGTGAAGAATATATCATTATGTACATAAATTGGTAGTACATATTGCTACTACTAGTTGTACTATTACTGGATTTTAGTTACATTTTCTCCTTTGTGTACTACCCAAATATGATGTACTTCTCATTGCGTGAGTTCTGCTGACATGAACCCGAGTACCGACAATGACGCTTTTTACTTGAAATTGCCACGTCGAAGTTTCATTTTATTTGGCGATCCGAATCGAGAGGAGGAATATAATCATATTTATTTAATACTAAAAATTACTTGCGCGGCTCGAAAATATAATTTGACTTGAGGAGAGTTTAAAAAAATAAATAAAAATTATACAAAAATCAAATATATTTGAGTATTGTTAAGTTATTACTATTCTTTTAGCTACAAACAATAGTTTAAAATTTGAAATCAAAACTGGAGAGAGTTTGAAATTTAAATTAAGTCCTTGTACAACAAATCTCTCTCTAATAAATCTCAGTCATTATAAAACAAAATTTTCACGGTTAATTTTTTTAATTTTTCACCCTGAATTTGAGAATATATGTTAAATCATTGAGCGGTATTGTTATATAGATGTATAAAAAATAAATATAAAAGTAAAAATACTATATATTTAATTAAATATAATGAAGG
>JAVXUM010000036.1:17392074-17404808 GCA_035590655.1 Pouteria glomerata
TATTTTAGTTTTATTAAAAAATTAAAATTAATTCAAAATTTTTTCACATAAAAGTAATTTATAAGAATCAAAATCAAGTATTTATTTGTAAAATAAAGTACATTTTTTATTACACTTATAAATACTTTTAAACATAATATCAATAAATATAACATACAATGTAATAATAAATTTTATAAATAATAATAATTATTTCTTGTAGCAATGAGAAACATCCTTATTAAATTTCAAATACTTTTAAAAGTGCTAGTTAAATTATTGAACTGTGAAAGGTATATTTATTGGCTTAATATTTAAGGATAATTTTTTCTTTTTTTAAAAATAAGTATTTTTTATCTTACTCTTAATTTTGATATAACTCATTATTCTATGTTTCGTGCTCCCTTCAATCAAAATTCTGAATCCATTTCTGGCTGGCTACCTTGTAGAATCAAACGAGGGCCTACTCTGTATCGTACCCTGAAAACTAGGAACTACCAAAATTCGGTCTCCACTTTTCGTGGCATCTACTCCAGTTTTTAAAAAATGTAAATAAATAAATAAATAAACAAATAAAAATAAATGGCTGGTGAGTGCATGCATGGTTTGTGAACATTAAAAGATCAGAAGCACTGGTTGTGTTACCCAAGTGATTTGTTTGCATAATTTACAAATGAAGGTGGCCGACATCTATGTTGATAGACTAATTTCAAGTTATCTTAGAGCTCGTTTGAGGTTAAAAAAAAATACAAAAGAATATCAAAAAGTTAATAATTTTACAGTATTTAGGCGTTTTGATAAATTCATAATTTTTTTTACTTTTCTACTCTATTACAGTAAGTAATTATTACAACAGGTCTCACTTTTTTTTATATTTTTCTACTCTGTTACAGTAAAAAATTTTACCAAATACTTAAAAATTGCGACTTTTTTATTCTGTTACAGTAAAAATTTTACCAAATACCTAAAAATTGTAAAAAATTACTAAAAATTACACTTTTATTCACCAAATATACCAAAAATTACAACTCACAAAATAAACACAAAAAACTATCAAAAATTACACATTTTTTCCACCTCCAAACGGATTATTCTAATTTTCAAATCATACGTACACTTCTGAGAATTATCTTATATTGTGTACCACAACTGTATGCATATGAATGTACAGGTGTTGGACAACACCTAAAATAAGAGATAATACACACATATATAATTGGCGGAATTTTACGTCAAACTGATACGTGAATTAATTTTTTACATGAAATAAAAATAAGAATAAAATAGACTTCTTATAAAATTGTAACATTATTAAAATATTTTGCAATAAATGACTTATTCAAAAAAATAATTAAAAATTGAACCGATATAAATATTTATGACACTAAATGCACTTTATATTTGATATATATTTTTACTCTTTATCTTTTCGTAGAAAGTTAAATTTCTTGATTAAATCATGTCATTTTGTTATAAATTTAATATTTTTAAAGGCATTTTAACGAAAGCATAATATAAGTGATAACACAATAATTTCGGATGCGCACTGGATGATCCAAATCGGGTCTGGGTCGCCGTAGATTGCTGCCTTAACGCTGGTGTGGTGCCTGTCAAAGAGCCTCCAATGCTTAAGTTAACAAGAAAGCTGAGAGAGAGTATTTTAGCAGAGTAACGGCTAGGTAAAAATTAAGTGTGTGTACCTGAGCACCGGAGGTAAAATGTATTTATAATTATCTGTCGATCCTGCATGGGCACTATGCATGAGAATAGTACCGAATCATCTTTCTCATTCAATCAGAATACGCCACATGTACTCACGAATTCCATGCTGATATCATATGATCAGTTATCAAACCGTTAGTAGGCAAGCAGCACCTTTATAGGCGAATATCGCGAAGAATGTCAGAAGGCGGTTGTACGCGTGATTGTGGCGTATGCATCTTTGTCGTATTCCATAACCCTGACCAGAATTCATTTGGCTATATGGTCAGTCGGTCAAGCATCCTGACCGGGATGCTCCCGGCTGATTAGTTGGGCATTAGTGAACGGGAACATCAAGTTGGGGATCGGTCGGTCAGATATCCCGAGCAGGATATTTCCCGAATATCTAGTCGGACAGGCAAGTAAGAGTTCAGTTATTCGGGTACTGTTTTCAGTTGGGGTCGGGTACACCCTATCAGATGCCCCCGATTCCTTTTGGTCACAGAATGAGGCCAAAGGGAATCTAACAGGCAGACCAGATTATTTAATTAAATAAAGCTATCTCTCGAGTCAAACTTTAAATTAAAACTGATCGGGATATACTAGTGATGACCGATGCCCAGAAATTTGTGACGGTTAAAGTATATGGCAAAATCTTGAGTTGGTACAGGCATTAAATGCGCCGCTGACATGAGGATATCTGCGCCGTAGTGGCGCTTCACCTGCCGGCAGACCTTTGCACCACGTGTCGACTAGGGATTAAAGGCTTTTTTTAATCGAATTCTGTCCGTTGGCTATACCAAAAATCTGAATCATTTTAAACCAAAAGACAATCTTGCCCCTTTTCTCAAAGGGGGATTCGAATCGTTGAATTCGAAAGGTTGAAACAGGATCTGGGCCATTGATTTCAAAGCAGGAATAATATATTAGCGAAGAATATTTTGAATAATTTTCACCTGCGCGTTGTCGTCTTTGAGCACTCCCCGACTTTCCGGCGAACCCTTCATTGCTTCTGTGAGTACTATTGTTTCTCTTCGATTCTTTGCTTCTTCTTATTTTCTCATTGTATGCGTTGGTTTGTCCAACGTATTTTCTGGTTCTACAATCGAAACAAAGAACTTCCATCCTATGAAAGATTTGTTCACAACCCTAGGTCAGTTAGGGCCATTCTTGGTACCCTTCTGTTCAATTCGTACAGGGAGAAACTTCAAAATTTAGGGAGAGAGATTGGAAATCTATTTATGGCTGACCGTAGAGAGCCAATTAGGGTTAGGGAAAGTTCCTCAACCTTTGAATCCTCTTCTTCTTCTACCATCCAAGAGGCTCAAGGCGAAAACCCTGGGCCCATTATCAATGCATTTCCTTCTGATATGGGGGAGTCGAGCAACCCCTCTAGGGGCCAACCCTCATTCACAGCAGACGGCATAAAATCCAACCTAACCGCCACCAAAATTCAAAAATTATGGACCGATTTTCAATTTCCTTGGTCCATGTCATTTAGGGTCCCTAATAGGGATGATAGGGCTTGCTGGCCCCGAGACGGGGAAATGGCTATCTATGAAGGCGCCCTTGTAGGCGGCCTGAGATTTCCAATGGTTAAACCCGTCTGAGAAATCTTAGGGCGACTCGGGCTAGCTCCCGGTCAGATCCTCCCAAACAGTTAGAGGATCCTAATAGGATGCAGGGTCTTATGGAGGGTCGTGATCGGGAGCGAACTGACAGTGGAGGAGTTCCTCTACTGTTATAAGGTGATTGAGGCGAGTAGGGGCTGGTGGTTCTTTTCCGGTCAAGAGAGGGACCTCAACCTAATCACGGGTCTTCTAACCTCTCACAAGGGTTGGAAAGGCAAGTTCTTTTTGATATATGGTGACGGAATGGAGTTCCAGTGCTGGGAAACTCCTACGCCATCAACCGCTCGAGTCCTTCGACGATGGGGAAGTCCAACGAAAAGAGGTAAGATTTTTTTTTTTCTATTTCTTTCTTATTGCTATTTTTTTTTTTTTTTTTTTTTTTTTTTTTTAATATCTAATGGGTTTGATCTATTTTCTTTTGCAGCCCGAGCCCAGCCAAAGTTGTCCTAGGAGTTGAAGGCCCGGGTCCAGCGTGTAAAGGGCCATGATGTCCATGAAGCGGACCTTTTGGTCAACATGGAGACTCTGGCGATGTACACGCTCGGCCCGGAGCCTACTCGCGAGTCGTTGGCTGCCGAACGTGAGCAGAGTGAGTGTTTACTCTGTCTAAGTTATTCATGTTCTACTATTCTTACCCTGATCTTTTTGTTTTGTGCAGATAACCCTTCCGAATCTACCGCTGTTGCTCCCATGGCGAGGCTGAACTTGGATCGACTAAAAAGAAAGAACAAGGCGGCTGAAAGGGAGTAGGCGAAGAAGGCCAAGCTAGTCCTTGGCGGCAGCTCGGGCACTAAGACGCCGATCCCTGTCGACTCGTCGACTCGCCCAGAGGCTGTCACTCAGCCGCCGACCACTGTTAGTCGGCCGTCGACCACATCCACTCCATCAACCCAGCCGGCAGAGGCCGGCCAATTCGTCAGCCTGCTGACCGATCCCTAACATTCTTGGAATAGCACCGTTACTATTGTCAACGAAGAAGAAATTTATCAGTTAGATGAGGTCCTGGGCCTGCAACTTGCTCGGGACTTTAACCACGACATAGTTAAGGTAAATAACTCGGGTTTTGCTATATTAGTTATATATGTAGGTATCCTTCTAATAGCTCTCATACTTCGTTTGCAGGCTCTTACTTGTTCAGCTGTCATGACTCATCGAATGATGATTGCCGAGAAGCACATGTTAGCTGACGAGGAAAAAATAAAGTCCTTGACCACCGAAGTGGGGGAGGAGAAGAGGAAGCTGCAAACGGCTCTCAAACAAAGAGACGCTGCCCGAGTTGCTGAAGAAGCTCTCCGCTCAGAACTGGCCATACTCTGAGCAACTCTAGCGAAAGATAGGGAAGCCTTCAAGGCTGAAAAGAAGAAGCTGGAGCTAGAGCGGGCGACCTCGGTGGCAAACGCCATCGAAGACTACAAGAACAGCGAAGCATTCCAAACTGAACTCGAGGAATGCTTCGAACAATCATTCGAGGTCGCTCGGGAAAGGGCCAAGCTGCTTTATCCAGACAAGGACTTCTCTGCTCTCCAACTGGTTGACACCGACCGAGTCACAGAGAAGACCCTTGGTGCAACCAAAGGCGCAGATGATGATGATGATGCCCAATCCCGACTTCCTCTTCCCCCCTCAGTCTGGCTATGTCTTTGTTTACTTTTTTTTTTTTTTTTTTTTTTTTTTTTTTTTTTTAAGGCAGTGTAACAACAACTCTTTGGGTTAATATATAAATGTTTTTCACATACCTCGTCTGAAAGTGGTTTATTGGTTTTTATTTATTTTGTTGTATGTTTCCAAGTATAATTTACTCGGTCGGGCTAATTGAATAGCTTCAGTAATAATTGACTGCTCGATCTTAAATCTCGAGTAGGGTAGACTTGTTTAACAAAAAGAAACAAAGTTATTATAATCGTAAACCAGCCAGCTTGGTCTTAGATTCCGAGTGGAGTAGACTGCTTTCTCAGTTGATATTAAACTTAATCAGTTATGCTGGTTTTTCGTTGTAAAGATCATAAGTATCATTTCATATGACCATAATTCAAAAAGATGTTCAGAAATTACCTCTACAATTACTCTGGCAGAGTGAAGTAACATTTTTTGCTGTCATTTTCCAAGTCTACTTGGTCAGGAAAACATTTAATTCTGTTGTTTCCATTTAGTCTCGGTCAGGCTAATCGTTTTGCCGAGATGACGCCAACTAATCGGTTGCGTGTCACTTTGTGTCGATTGATTGCGAGTGGAATTATTCGCCGCGTGGGCTTCCAAGTCTAGTTAATATGTTGTCCTTTGTGATTTACGCTTAAATTTACCTCGTGGGCATGGGCTTCATGAGCCTCCGGCTACTCGATCCAATTATTACTGCTCGGCTATATAAGCCGGGAAGATGTAGTAGAATCGCTGAAGTCGGCCGGTTGTAGAATTATCAGAGTAATTATTTGCTTTGTCGAATTTCCAGAGCAGGAGTTTTAAAATCCTGCTCGAATAACAAATATTATTAATGAAAAAATGTTAAATCATAACAATAACATTACAACATAAACAAAAATTTTACGCATAGTATCTTCTCAAGTGTTCAGAGTGCCAGGGGTGAGGTAGTTCTTTGCCCCCGAGTGCCTTCAGTCGATAAGTTCATTTTCTGTTGTAGCCGAGCACTTCATATGATCCTTCCCAGTTCGGGCCCAGTTTGTCTGCTTGTAGATTCCTCGTGGATTGATTGACTCGCTTCAGCACAAGATCTCCCACGACAAACTCTCTAAGTCGGACCCTGGAGTTATGATACTGGCGTATCCTCTGCTGGTAGGAGGCCATTCGGATTGTAGTTTGTAGTCTCTTCTCCTCTAGCAGGTCAATCTCTTTGTTCATTAATTTCTCATTCTGATCTGGATCGAAACTCAGCGTTCTGTAGCTGGGAAGACCGACCTCCATTGGGATCACTGCTTCGACACCATAAGTAAGTAAAAAAGAAGTCTGTCCGGTTATCTTAGTTGTCCTGTAAGCCCAGAGGATGTTCGGAAGCTCATCTGCCCAGAGCCCTTTAGCCTTCTTTAGCTTTGTTTTGATGATTTTGAGGAGAGATCTGTTAGTGACTTCGACCTGACCATTGGCTTGAGGGTGCGCGGGAGAAGAATAGTGGTGACTGATCCCCAATTCTTCACATAACTCGTTGAACTGCCTCCCTTCGAATTGCTTCCCATTGTCAGTGATGACCACATTTGGTATACCGAATCGACACACAATATTCTGCCATAAGAATTTCCTCATATTCCGCTCTGTTATGCTCGGGAGGGCCTCAGCTTCTGCCCACTTCGTTAAGTAATCGATAGCAACCACTGCGAACTTCCTCTGCCCTTTCCCCAAAGGGAGTGACCCAATAATGTCGATTTCCCATTGCGCGAACGGCCAAGGGCTTTGGATAGGCTTTAGTTCCTGAGCTGGCAGCCTTGGGATATTAGAAAACCTCTGGCACTTATCACACTTTTCACAAATTCTCGAGCGTCTACTTCCAAGGTAGGCCAGTAGTAGCCTGCCCTTAAAACTTTTCTAGCCAGTGCGCGACTTCCCGAGTGGTTGCCACAGACCCCTTCATGGATTTCCCTCATAACATAATCAGCCTTTTGCTCATTTAAACACCGAAACAAAGGAGAGCTGTTCCCGGGCTTGTAAAGGATTCCATCCATGATCAGATATCTGCTTGCTCTGTGCTGAACCCTCTTTACTTCGTTCTTATCTTCCAGCAGAATATTGTTTTCTAAATATGTTCTGATTGTTTTGGCCCATTCAACGTCATCTTCCACATGGTTAATTTTTGGGGTCTGGATGCTTGGAGAATTAAGTATCTCGATCGGGGCGCCGATATTTATTTCCCCCGAGGAAGCAATTCTGGCTAATCGGTCAGCCTCCTCGTTTTGGAGCCTTGGAATTCTTTGGAGCTGGAACTTGGAAAATTTTCTAGATAATCCTCTAGCTCTTTCACAGTACTCGCCCATATGTTCTCCTTTGGCTTCATATTCTCCTTACATCTGTTCTACCACTAACTGAGAATCACTGTGCACCTTTATTCGGTCTGCCCCCATTCTCCGAGCCATCCGGAGACCAACTAGGAGAGCCTCATACTCTGCTACATTATTCGTGGCAGGAAACTGGAACCGCAGAGTATACTGGAACTTACAGCCCTCTAGAGAAATGAGAACTATTCCAGCACTGCTCGAATTATTAGTTGACGAGCCATCAACATTTAAGATCCAAAAATCACCAGTGTCTCAATCGGGGGCAGGGACTTGTGGTCGGATTGTGAATTCAGCAATGAAATCTGCCACGGCCTGTCCCTTTATTGTAATCCGCGGCCTATACTAGATGTCGAATTGACTCAGCTCGACTGACCACTTCATCAACCGACCAGAAGTTTCTGGCTTATGCAAAACATTTTTCAGAGGTTGGTCTGTCAGAACGACAATTGTGTGAGCTTGAAAGTAGGCCCTCATTCGCTTAGCCACCGTTACAAGAGCAAGGGCCAGCATTTCCATCTTTGGATAACGTTCTTCTGCTCCATGTAGGGGCTTGCTCGTGTAATAAACTGGCTTCTGAACTCCTTCCTCCTCTCGAACAACCGAACTAACAGCCGTAGACGAAACAGTTAGGTACAAATACAACTCCTCCCCTGGAGTCGTCCGACTGAGCAATGGGACAGACCTCAGGTACTGCTTTAATTGTAAAAAGGCTTCATCACACTCGGCTATCCACTCAAATGCCTTTCTGAGTACTTTGAAGAAAGGGTCACACTTGTCCGTTGATCGAGAGATGAATCTGTTCAGAGCTGCCACTCTTCCTGCCAACCTCTGAACTTCTTTTATTGTCTGAGGGGGTTGCATTTCCATTATTGCTCTGACCTTCTCCGGATTAGCCTTAATTCTTCAGCTAGAAACCATAAATCCGAGGAACTTGCCAGAGGTAAACCCGAACGCGCATTTGGCAGGATTGAGCTTCATTCCATACTTCCTCAGAGTGTTGAATGTTTCTTGTAGATCAGCCATATGAGAGTTAGCCCTTCTACTTTTTACCAGCATGTCATCCACGTAGACCTCCACATTGTGTCCAACCTGTCCTCCAAACATTCTATTCATTAGCCTTTGATAGGTTGCCCCAGCATTTTTTAATCCAAAGGGCATTACATTGTAGCAGTAAAGCCGGGGTCAGTGATGAAGACGGTATGCTCCTGGTCGCGCTCAACCATTTTTATTTGATTGTACCCTGAGAATTCATCCCTAAAGGATAGTATTTCATGGCCAGCTGTTGAATCAATCAATAAATCAATAGATGGCAGAGGAAAACTATCCTTTGGACATGCCTTATTTAAATCTGTAAAATCAACATACATCCGCCACTTGCCGTTCGACTTCTTGACCATTACGACATTAGACAGCCAAGTGGGGTATTGCACTTCGCGGACAAACCTTGCCTTTATTAACTTCTCAATTTCCTCAGCAATAGCTTCATTTCGCTTGGGGCAGAAAACCCTTCTGTTCTGCTTTATTGGCCGAGCGGTTGGAAAGATGTTGAGGTGATGGGCGATCACGCTCGTACTTATTCTCGGCATGTCTTCGTGAGACCAAGCGAAAACATCCAGATTATTCATCAAAAATTTTTTATTTCTGTCTTCAAAGGCTCGGGTGTCTCAAACCCGACTTTTATTGTCCTCCCTTGGCCGGGAGTGCCCACTTCCAGATCCTCCATCTCTCCTTCTGGCTCCCCCCGCCTTATTTTTTCTTCGTCTCAAACCTCAAGCCCATCTATTACCAGGGCCTCTCTGGGGGTTTCTTCCTTTAAAGAAGTCATGTAGTATTCCCGAGCAACCTTCTGATCTCCCCTTACACATCCGACTCCATCTTCGGTCGGGAACTTGACCAGAAGATGGTAAGTGGATGTGATGGCTTAGAATTGGTTGAGGGCTGTTCTCCCCAGGATCACATTGTATGCCGAGGGGCAATCTACAACTAGGAAGGTGACCATCTTTATAGACTAGTATGGTCCTTCCCCTAGTGTGACTGGCAGAGTAATCGAGCCGAGAGGTACCACTCGGTCCCCTGTGAATCCGACCAGTAGGGAAGATACGGGCTTCAACTT
The DNA here is from genome assembly GCA_035590655.1 of Pouteria glomerata. Taxonomy (NCBI): domain Eukaryota; kingdom Viridiplantae; phylum Streptophyta; class Magnoliopsida; order Ericales; family Sapotaceae; genus Pouteria; species Pouteria glomerata. Next base: position 17,401,497 of record JAVXUM010000036.1, read on the forward strand.
CTCTCGACCGATCTTCATCTTCTCAAATGCTCCCAAATATAGAATATCTGCCGAGCTCCCGCTATCAACCAAAATCCTCCAGGTCTTGAAGTTAGCGATAATAGCAGAGATAACCAAGGGGTCGTCGTGAGGCTGGCAAACCTCATTTGCCTCGTCATCTGTAAACGTGATCGGCCAGTTATCCCATTTCACCCTCTTTGTCGGTCGGTGTGCCACAAAGACCTCTGGCTGTTTGCTCAGCTCCCGAGCATATTTTTTCCTGACCAAGGAAGACTCCCCTCCTGCTGCGAAACCGCCAGATATCACCCTTATTTCTCCGATTGGTTGTTGGTTTGCCCTAGCTTAGTTGGGTGCCTGCCTCTCGGGTTCCCTTCTCCTTGGACTCCGGCAGTTGGGGGATCTCCGGTCGGGCCTTCTGTTATTGTGACTTAACAGGTACCGACCAAGCCTTCCCTGGCGCACAAGCTCTTCAACACGCCTTTTGAGGTCAAAACATTCATCTGGATCATGACCGTGATCTCGATGATAATGGCGATATTTTGCTTGGGATCGAGTCTCCGCCGGAGTCACCATTGGTGCCGGCCACCTGAAATCAGGGTACTGCTGGATCTCTAAGAGCACATTTTCAAGGCTTGTATTCAATGGGGTATTGGCCATTTGACCATCAAATCTCCGGTTGCCAAACCTCCTATCATCGAACATTCGATTATCAAACCTCTGTGGCCTCTTGTCAGGTCGGTTATCAAATCTCCGGTTCTTGGGGCCTCTATTGTCCCTAACATTGCCCGAGTCACTTTGCCTTTTCTTCTCAGGTTTGGAGCTTGAGGTTCCATCGGCGTCCTTTCTTGCATTCATTGCATCCTCCACGTTAATATATTTCTAAGCTCGGAATATGAGCTCAACCAAGTTAGAGGGCGGCTTTTTCACCAGAGATGCCACGAATCTGGGCGACGGTAACCCACTCATGAAGGCACTAAGGACTACCTTCTCATCAGCTTCGTCAACTTCCTAGATCTCTTTATTGAATCTTCCCACATAGTCCCTCAACGGTTCATCCCTCGCCTGTCTGATAGTGAGGAGATGAGTGGCGGGTCGTTTTTGCTTTTGACCACCGATGAAGTGACTTACAAAGAGCTTGCTAAGCTCAGCAAAAGTGGCGACTGTGCCCGATTTTATCTTTGAAAACCACGTGCGGGCTGCTCCCTTCAGTGTTGCTGAAAAGACGCGGCATATGATCTCATCCGGATAAGCATGGATGAGCATCAGCGTCTTGTAAGTCTCCAGATGATCCAATGGATCTTGCGACCCATTGAATGACTCTAGCGTCGGCATTTTGAACTTCGCCGGTAGGGGATAGGCCATTACAGCCTGGGTAAACGGAGAGTCAGTGTTACCTAGCAGGTTTTCCACCACGTTTGGCGCTTTAACCGCTGCTAAGAGTCTTTCCATTTGAGCCTGCATGGCCCTGAACTGCTCCTGCCATAGATTGGCTTGGGCATCTCTTACACTGGTGGCTTTTGCTCTTGACACATTCCCCTGTTGACCAGGGTGGATGACAGCTCCATCGGTCATTTTTCTCCTCCTTGACTCTTCTGGGAAACATTCTCCCCCACAAATCTAACCCCTGGCGCCTAAGGAGCGTCACCAACCCCTACTCTAGCACCAATAGGAAAATAAGCCTTTTCGACTCCTCTCGGAGCCCCATTTACCTCTATCGGTTGCTCCACAACACCTCCATTGTTTGCTCCGTTCCCTTGGGGAACCACAGGAGGTGGAGCCACTACAGCAGGAGGTGGAGCCACTACAGCTGGAGGTGCAGTGTTCATCCGCTGCAACATCGTCTGGTTCTGGGCCGTCAACGTCTGCATGACAGCCATCATTTCCTACATCTACCTCTCCATGGCGTTGATTCTCTCGTCATTCTGGTTCTCCATCTCTATAGTAGGCTGGGATTGAGGTTGAGTGTTAGTTCCGGATCTTGTTTGGACCATAAAACTAGTAAGAAATAAGTGATTTCCCACAGACGGTGCCAACTGATAACACAATAATTTCGGATGAGCACTGGATGATTCAAATCAGGTCCGAGTCACTGTAGATTGCTGCCTTAACACCGGTGTGGTGCCTGCCAAAGAGCCTCCGATACTTAAGTTATCAAGAAAGCTGAGAGAGAGTATTTTGGCAGAGTAACGGCTAGGTAAAAATTAAGTGTGTGTGCCTGAGCACCGGAGGTAAAATGTATTTATAATTATCTGTCGATCCTGCATGGGCACTATGCATGAGAATAGTACTGAATCATCTTTCTCGTTCAATCAGAATGCGCCACATGTACTCACGAATTCCATGCTGATATCATATGATTAGTTATCAAACCACTAGTGGGTAAGCAGCACCTTTATAGGCGAATATCGCGGAGAATGTCAGAAGGCGGTTGTACGCGTGATTGTGACGTATGCATCTTTGTCGTATTCCACAACCCTGACCAGAACTCATCTGGCTATATGGTCAGTCGATCAAGCATCCTGACCGGGATGTTCCCAGTTGATTAGTCGGGCATTAGTGAACGGGAACATCAAGTTGGGGATCGGTCGGTCAAATATCTCGAGTAGGATATTTCCCAAATATCTGGTCGGACGGGCAAGTAAGAGTTCGGTTATTCGGGTATTGTTTCCAGTCGGGGTCGGGTACACCCTATCAATAAGTATGTCTTTTCAAATCGTTAAATTTAATACATTAAAACATTATTGTACTATTTTTTGAAATTTGTACATCGGTCAGTAGAGTTTTTCTTGTTTATACCTACATTTCTTTGTTCCTCACTAAAAGTCCTTATTTCCTCGCTTGTAGTTATGCAAAAGTTGGGTTGAAAATTAAAAAATGTGGACTGGATTTTTAACAAGAAAAAGTTACATTTAGCTCCCGTTTGGTAACGTTTTCATTTTCTATTTTTCTATTATCGTTTTCGAAATTTTGAAAACTTGCAATAAAAACATATTTGTTAAAATTTGTTTCCGTTTTATTGTTTTCAAAAAAATGAAAACAACAACAGAAAAATGAAAAAAAAAAAAAAAGTGTTTTCACTCTTATTTTCTTTTTCTGTTTCAAATATTTAGGTCCATTTTTAAACATTGTTCATTTTAATATAATATAATATAATATAATACATTATTATATTATATTATATATATAACAATATAATGCATTATATAATATTAAATATATTATATATATAACAATATAATATATATAAATATAATATTAATATAATATATTATAATATTATATTATATTGTAATATATTTAATTATATATATA
>JAVXUM010000036.1:17407257-17420366 GCA_035590655.1 Pouteria glomerata
TTTGGTCGGCAGGCAATTTTGCTCGGCAGACTCAGCTTGAGGGTCTGCCACGTGTCACATTACTTTTTGTACCAACATATATATATATTAATTAGGTGACATGTTAGGCACGTATAGTGATATTTTATTCTGTACATGTCTAATTGAGTCCCCTCTTTTGTAAAACGAACAAATTAAATCAATTGTTCCGATTATGACTTTTCATTGCACCATTCTTCTTCTTCTTCTTAATATATTTTCCTTTTTTGGTACAGATTTCTTGAGTCGTTGTCAATATTCTTGAAATGGACGAACGAATACTACTTGCAAACCCAAGTCACATGGCATACATACGTGACAGGTGGTTTGGAAAATTAAGTGCTTTGCCAAGCAGTACACTCCAGCGAGGTGGGTTCATCTCGTTGTGGGTAAAAAGAAATTTGTCAATCGTGGACATAGGAGCACTATCATGTGAAGTGCACCTGAAGTGCACACACCTAATCAATCTTAGGCTAAATCTAAGCCTCTCAAGCAAAACTTGTCACCCCCTGGCCAAAGTGGTGCGTGCATCCACCAAACAAAATAAAGAGAAAAGATAAGAGGACCCCGCTTTGATAGCAGTACCGGATCCTCCTCCGTGGTGGGTCAAGAAACTGTCCACGTGGAACGAACCCATTTCCCCTTACTCGGTTCGGTGAGGGCCCACGTGGGAAATCAACTTCATTTCCTTTTCCAACTCACCCGACAAGTTGGTAAATGATAAGGTTGCCATTTTCTTGATATTGCAAACCTTAAAGCAAATAATCATCAATATCTGTCTCTTCGTCCTCTCAAATAGATGGTGGACAATACCACTGAATAATTCTTCGATTCATAAATATCTTGAAAAAAATTAGTTTGTATTTTTCTCTCTGTGTCTTATTTTTTTACTGTGCGTAGTAGTGAATGGGTTTCATGCCCCTAGACGAAGGGTCTCCGTCTGTCTGTCCAATACATTCGATTTTGAGAGGTGTATTGAACTAAATTAAAATAATTTCAACTTTCATGAAATAAAAATAAAATCAAACTGATCAAATAAAAGACCTTTCAAATATCTTTGTTTCGTTTTAGTATATTTATTTTATAATAATGTTGTATAATACAATTAATTCGGTTTTAATTTTTGACAGCAGATCAAAAATTAAAATTTACATCTTCTCTAAATTAAATGAAATGAAGTAACCAATTAAACCGAACAGTTGAAACTAAATACCAATGTTTGAAAATTTATTTTTAAACTATTTTTGCCCATTACTGGTCGTAAATCCATCTTTTTGGAAAATAAAGTCTGTGACATCCGGGGATAGGGGCAAAGTAGAATTATCAAAACTTATCATGAGAAAGTCGTTATTAATAACGGCTCGAGCCGCAATCTAGGAACTCCCTCCATAAGGGTCAGTAACAGTTGTCACCGTGCGGCAAAAAAAATATCTTGCTCGATTTATATAGTGTTCTCCGATTACAAATTGCATCTCCTGATCAGGAGACATATTATAGTTAAATTAAGACTAAATAATTTGATAATTATATTGAATAATTTTTTTACTGACAAGACTCAAGTGCATCAAGAGATAAAATTTACAGAATATTACAGATTCCAATGCTTACATCATCTAGCATTTAATACTATTACTGACCACTAGTATTATATAGTCAAATCACTATTATTGACCACTAGTATTATATAGTCAAATCAATAAAAAATATATCAGTTTTCATACTATAAATATCAGTTCTCACACTGTCATTATATGGGTTTTCTCTCTTTCTCTAGATTTCTCTTCTCTCCCTTATTCAGTACTTTCTTTATTTATAGAAGATTATCGTTAACACTGGAAACTAATTTAAGTATCGAAGAGTTTTTAGCCTGGGATTATCTCCGATCGCTTTATTTTCACATTTTTCTTATTTGTAGATCTATATCAAAAAGGAGGCCATCAGGAATCCATGGAAGAGAAAGGTTAAAAATTTACCGAACAGCCACATATTTTTGTGACCCAATTACATTAATTATAATATATTAAATAGTTTATTAGGCCGCATAAACACAACAAATTCATACGTATATATTTATGCGCAATACCTAAGGTCTTCACATTCATCACAACATAATATTGTAGAGTAATTAACTGTTGGTACAAATGTTATTAGACACGTGACAGCTTCCCAAACTTGACTTGCTGAGGAGGAGGTTAATCGATTAAACGTGTCCCCGACCACAATAGATAGACCCCATGAATAGAAGGAACACAGAGTAATAAATCTGATTCATTTATTGCCTTCTGGTTCATTTATGACTATGTATTTCGTTTAGTTAATTTTTCATCATACAAATGGCAAATTGATGTAACACTTAAACATTCCTAATATCCAAATAATTTGACTAAAGCTGGTTTTCACCTCATTTGTATTAAATGCAAAATAAATTGTCATGCAAGTGAAGCACCCTAATTGGAAAAGTAATGACTTCCTTGAGTAATTTTTTATATTATTTTATCAGTTCTACTATGTCATAAATACAACACTTACTCACAAATTTAGACACGCTCACTATTGTCCATTATACAGCTATTAAATTCTCTTTTTATTCTTTTGATTCTTTACTAACTTAAGTATCGAAAGGACTGTGGTCAGGGAATCTCCTTGGCTCATTCGCCTGACTTGCATTGTTTTGCAAGCCTAATTCACTTGATTTCAGTAAACGTAGTGAGCACGTTTGGCAGTAAATTTTGTTGCCGAACATTAACCTTTCCTTATTTCGTTATTCTAATTCATATTATAGTCTTATAGATACAAAATTAAATTGTATAATTAAATATAGTAATTTATTAAATTCAGGGGTCGTTTGTCACTCCAAAAAACGCTGAAAAATTCTAAATTTCTCTACTAATTTTTACACATTCACACCTATTACAATTCTAAGAAAGTTGCTTAACTCAAGTTCGATTAATAGAATATCTGTAATTTTTTTTAATGTGATTACTGTCATCCAAGCTACCAAACATGATCTATTGTCAATATGTTTTTGAAAAAATTTCAAAAATGTTTCGACGGATTTTAAAACCGGTCTGACAGATTTCTCTGTAAAAGTTAATATCTTTCACTATTCATTTCTGAATAACGTGATTTACCACCAAGTGTTCAAATATCACTAAAATCATATTTTTTATTATTTTTTATTACACCAATCACTCCATTGTCATGGTGGGCTACGTGCTATGAATGATAAAATTGGATAACATATTTAAAGCTAACGAACAAGTTCTTATTATCATTTCATATGACAAAGCAATTATTGACTTGCAATGCTTGAACAACTTCGAAGGGGTACTGTCCCACACGCATCACTCATCGTTGTGCTGACAATTATATTAAATACAGTATGAAAACAAAACTTCAACGCAATATGAATATCGTCCATCTGACTCCATCAATATGAATCCAAAATTGTTAAAAATATAAATCTAACATTACTAATAGGGTTGTTTGTTTTGTTAGAAAATTTTAAAAAATTTTAAAAGTTATTTATTTTTTATTTCACTGCATAAATTACGAACTCACAAATTATCTCATTTTATCTCACTTTTTTTATACCAATATGTTTTAAAGATATAGTTTGATATAAATTTGAAATAAAATAATAATTTCATATAATTATGAAATTTTAAAATATTAAAATACGAATATCAAAATAAAATCAAGTGTCTGGATATTATATGACACTAAAATTGATTGTTTTTTGGTTTCATTGTTAAAATGGTAAACAATTGATCAAATACTGTTCGTGAAAAGATAATTATTGATATATTGTTAATAAGAATGCAATATCATTGAAATTGCGAAATTATATTGCCTTTTTAAAATCTTAAATTTATTTCACGTTGTATATATTTCTTGATCATTACAATACGCAGCTGACAACATTTTTACTTAACTATAATAACACACAACTGATTACATCTCTAGACTAGTTCAAAATAACTTACATACACATACGCACGTATACAGAAATTTCAGATTATGTACATATACATATATTTCTCTTTTTGGCTTAACATGAATTTTTTACGTGCGTATGTGTATATTTTTCACTGTTAAAAAATTCATGTGTGTATATATATATGAATTGCAATTTTTTTTTTATAATACTATTAAAAAGTTCATGTGCTTATGTGTATATACATGTATCGCGAAATTCATTTATGTATATATGTATTGCTTAAAACATTATATTGTGTGGCTCTCTCGGGTTCGTGCATGTTTGTATATACAAGTTGTTTTAACTTGATTTAGAGATGCTATCAACAGGGTGTTATGGTGGTTTGAAAAAGAGAAAATATTTTGACTTTATGTTTTTAGGCTTACCAATAAAAGTTAAATAAAATTATATTTTATTTTTATTTAGGGATGTTTGAAAGATAAAAAGTTAATAAAAGTGTAACGTGATGGTCACTTTTTTTTTTTTATATGTATGAAAGACAAACTCAAAATTTCTTATAGTATCTGTTCGAATGGGATAAATATTTTATGTTTTAATGATTTCTGACAAAAATTGTTCATTGTGTCAATTTTCTTTAGTGTTGAGCAATCAATTTCTAAGACAACTTATTTGAAGAGCGTCGAGTATGTTTATTCAAACAACTTAGACAAAAAATTTATATCAACTTTATAGTTGAAAGTAGGTAAGAGTATAGTATGCATGAAAAATAAAAATATGTGAAAATTTGTAAAAGTTTATAATTTATTGTAAAATTTGATCTCTCAAATATTCTATAATAGTAGTTTGAGAATTATTTTTTTTTTTGAAACAGTATTTTTAATCAGTATTTGAACAATTTTCATCATTTTAGCGGTAAAGTAAAAAATAATTCCACTAAAATCACCCCTATCAATGATCAACCCATCAAGCAAGCCACAAGTAAAAGCCAGTAAAAGCTTTGGCTTCAGTGTATAGCCTCATGGGTGGTTCAACTTCAAACGTGGTAAGTGTGGTTACAATTTGTTACAGCAAAAAAAGCATGTATGCGTAGGCTGGTCAACACACGCATTAGTAGAAAATACACACAAAACTTCAAAGTAAACTGTGGTTAAGCCCCACTTTAACCATGGTTAAAGTGTTCTCTTTAGTAGTACATAATAGCATCGTGAGTGCCTTCTTCTCTGGGTCACCTGCAAATAACAAGCCTTTCGCCGTCTTCTACGACTCTTGGATCCTCTTTATGTATATAAAGTTGAGAACCTGGGTTCTTTTACTTGGAGATCAAAGGCAACTTGGCCGTCGAGAGCGTAGCTCTTGGAAAGCAATGTAATGCATTTGGATTTGCGATTGTTGGTGTGTTGGAGGAATTATCAAAATAAGGGTCTTTGACGATTGAAAAACGAGGTTGGAGTAGGACTTGGATTTTCGCAAGAAATTAAAAAAAAATTTAACCTTTTGTTATGATTTTCACAGGATTTTAGTGGGTGGTAGTTTCAGCCGATTTTGGAGGTTCTTGGGTTGGATTCGAAGTTTGATTTTAGTTTGCAAAGGTCGGTTTGTTTTCTTTGGTTTCTCTTCCCTTTGAATTGATTGATCGAGAATATGACAAGGATGTTAATTTATAAAAAAAATTTTGGGTTCTTTTAGATTATTGGTTGATTTAGGAAATCTTATCTGGGTTTAACTGGGTTCCTCTTTTAATGATTGAATTTACAATATAAAATATAAATTTTAAACTCAAAAGGACATCTATCTGATAATTTTCTTTAGTATCTTAAGCTGCCATTAAATAATTGGTTTTGACTGTTTACTTCATTTGTTGTTGCTTGCACTAATTTTATATTGCTACTGAACAAGACACAAGTAAAAGAGTTCTTTCTTTTTCCTTCCCCCCAAAAACCTCCTCCCTTGTAAAATTTGTGTATATATGCCTATGTATGTGTAGCTCAGTGTTTCAAATCTCCAAATTTTGTGGTAGATGTTTCTTCAAAGTCCGTTTGTGCTTCCGCTGATATTACATTGTTTTGGCAGTAAATTTCACAAGTGCAGCAGTTAAAGGAGGAGGAGACTAACAATTGGCAAGTGCTCAAATTAGGGTCTTAACTTTGGTAGTAGTTGTTTCAACTCTTCATCATGCCTTTGTCAGAGTTATGTGGAATGGCTAGAGGAGGGCTTGAATCTGCCCAGCAGAAAACAACCACTTGTTTAACTGATCTAACTCCTGTGTAAGTTTGATTTTGCTTGATTTAGTATGTTTTAGGCCTCAACTGTTATGGTTTCTCTAACAGAGACCAGCCTTTTTTTTGGGTTCTGTATCCATTCTTCATTATGTTATTGATTTTGTTGAGAAATTTTTGATGGGTTTGAATGCAGACCAGACAATGAGTTTGTTGAACTAGTATGGGAAAATGGTCAGATTGTGGTGCAAGGCCAGTCAAATAGAGCAAAAAGAACCTCTACTTCTAACAATTTTCAATCTCAAACTCCAAAACTTCAAGATAAAGATATAGGGAATGCCAACAACAATTCAAAGATGGGAAAGTTTGCAGCAATAGATTCTGTTTTGAATGATTTTGCAGCAGCAGTGCCCTCGGCAGAAGTGGGATTGGACCAAGATGATGACGTGGTGCCTTGGTTGAACTATCCCATTGATAACTCTCTACAAAATGAGTACTGTTCTGAATTATTGCCTGAACTATCTGGTGTTAGTGCAAATGAGTTGCCTGTCCATAATAGTTTTACGTCAATAGATAAGAGGAATACTAGGAATCAGACAATTAGGAGTTCACATAGTGTTTCTGTACATAATGCTTTAAGTTCAGAGCTAGCGAATGCACCCAAGGTTTCTTCTTCAGAAGTTGGTGAGTCTGCAAGATCAAGGAGTGGCCAATTCTATCCATGGTCATTTCAGGAAAGTCAAACATCAGTTCCATCTCTTAGATTGGGGGTTTCCAGTATTATTAGCAATAGTACCAGCAATTCAGCAGGTGATTTTCCTAGTGCCAAGATTCAGAAGCAAGATTCAGGACTGCCTAATGGTAACTCTGGCATTTTGAACTTCTCCCACTTCTCCAGACCTGCTGCTCTTGTTCGAGTTAATCATCAACCGGCCACCCATGTTACATTGGGTGTAGAAGGGATGGGAGGCAAGAATAAGGGGACTAGGACTACTAGTAATTTTGCTGAATCCACAATTGCTGATTTGAGTAGTGGTCTAAGAGAAGAAATGAGCTCCCATAGCCAGCCTAGTTTGGCGCTGACGAAGGTAGATTCACAACCATTGGTGGCTAAGCCACTTGAGGAGGCTTGTACTGCTCAACAATCTGAAGCTATTTGTCAAGATGATGCCATTAAGGTTGACAAGTTGCCAGATCAAGCATATGGTGCAACTGCATCTAAACAGATGCCAGATGGTGACAAGACTGTAGAGCAAGTTGTTGCTGCTCCATCTGTATGTTCTGGCAACAGTGCTGACAGAGCTTCTAATGATCCGACACATAATTTGAAGAGAAAAGGTGGAGAGACTGATGACTCTGAAGGCCGAAGTGAAGTATGTTGAAATATTGGGTTCTCCCATTCCATTTAAGACCTTCTCATTCATTTCTTTTCATGAGGACAAACTTATGTGCAGGATGTTGAAGAAGAATCAGTAGGTATAAGAAAAGCAGCTCCTGCTCGAGGTCCAGGTTGCAAAAGAAGCCGAGCGGCAGAAGTACATAACTTATCTGAAAGGGTGAGCACATCCATCCCTAGGGTTGATAATAACATGGGTATTTTTATTTGCATATTTGGTACTGGATATGGAGATAATATGTTGGTACTTAAATTTTGGTCGTTTATAAACAGAGACGAAGAGATAGAATTAATGAAAAGATGCGTGCGTTGCAAGAACTCATACCCAACTGCAACAAGGTACACAATTGTTTCTTAATTAACTTGCATTGTAACCTTGTGCCATTCTAAAATTAAAAAATTTCACCTGGAGTTTCAAAATGTTAACTTGGTCTCATGGAAATTGCATCAACTTATGGCTAGAAAAATTAATATCCAGGAGCTTTTACCTCCATTTCCATTCTGAAATTTGGTTCCTAAAATATGGCATTTATTTGTGGAGTTGCATTTTACATTATTAGAAGTATACAGATTTTGAATTTGAAAAGTATTACATGATTTAAAAGGTCATTCCTGTGGTGTGCACCCTGTTAATTGATGGTTTCACAATTGTGGACTGGGCACAGACATAAACTCTAGTATTTTTTTTTTTTAAACACAGTGGCAATGGAAGCCTCAGACACTAATCCACTTAATAGTCTGTATATACCATGCAACAGTCCCTAAAAAAACCATGATTATTATTTTTATTATATTTAAGACCCTTTCTTGATGGCTTACTCTCATTTTCCCTTTATAAGGTGGACAAAGCTTCAATGCTTGATGAAGCCATTGAGTATTTGAAGACTCTTCAACTTCAAGTACAGGTGAATATTATCTTTCCTGTCAACTAATATATGTTTTATTTTATTTGTCTTTTTTTTTCCCTTTAAAATAAAGGGTTTGAAGAATCAACTACATCCTTTTCCAAATCCAATTATTACCATGTCCTTTTCCACATCTCATTCTTCTGCAGATGATGTCTATGGGAGCTGGGTTATATATGCCACCAATGATGTTTCCAACAGGAATACAACACTTACATGCAGCTCATGTGGCGCATTTATCACGCATGGGTGCTGGGATGGGAATGGGTTTTGGGATGGGTATCATGGACATGAATGGTGGATCTCCTGGGTACCCTATGATGCAGGGCCCTCCCATGTACGGAGCACATTTTCCTGCCCCACGTCTCTCACCCATTTCTCGGCCTATTAGTTTCCAAGGGATTGCTGGACCTAACCTTCAGGTGTTTGGGCATCCTGGTCAAGGATTTCCCGTGCCAGTCCCACGTTTTCCTTTAGTTCCTTTGTCAGGGGGACCTCCCATAAATTCATACATGGGATTAAATGTTTCTGGGATGACTGCTCCCGTGGACGTTTCAAATTCACCTCCATCCTCAACTTCAAAAGATTTTCTGCAGAATACTAACACAAAAGGGATGCACAATAGTGCTGCCACTTGTTCAATGAATCAGACATCTAGTCAGGTTTGTGCTTTCTTCGCGTATTTGTATTTACAAAAGTGAATTTAGAATATTTAAATGTGTATGGTGAGTTATGTGTTGAATGAAAACTGAGAGCCTGTGAATCCAATTGCACATGCAGCACTTCCAGAAATCATTTTTTTTTTGATAAATAAATACAAGTTTATTGAAAGGCATGGAGGGGATGCTGCTCAAGTACAAAAGAAATGTGGCTCAAGAACACAATTAGACCACCATGTTCTTGAGTAAATCCAAAAAACCTTGCAAATCTAGCTCCAGCTCCACCTCCCTGAAACCACTTGTACATGTTGAGGATAATAATCCTTTTTCAATCCATACATAGCCATTTCAATGTCTTGAAAAGATTTTCTATTCCTCTCCCCCCATACAAGACATCTAAGACAAAAAGGAATTAGATGCAAAACTTTCTGTTGAAATAAAATAAAGGACAAGAAGTAGAGTTGGGAATAGAATAATATAAATTATACATCTTGTCATATAGATTATAAATGTTAAGGAGAGACCTACACAATGTATATGTATGGTGACGATCTAAATACCAAAATAAACTTAAGTACTTGCTAAAAATTAAGATATAGAATATTCTAAAATAAGTATATATATAAAGAATATGTCATAATCTGATATAAAATATTTCAACACATTCTCTCAAATTCAAGGTGGTGAACCAACTTGAGTTTGGAAGTAAAAGAATGCCAAAAACAGTTGAATTAGATAGTAGAAAAAGTCGTGAGTATAGAATCTGGAGCCGTGTGACTATTGGCGGCGACGAAGTTTTGATAGTGCCACTGTTATGATTATTTTTCGGATTGGAGATTGAAAAATAACCAAATAGAATATACTGTGTATGATGACAGAACGAGAAAGACAAAACTGCAAAAAACATCAGAAGAAAAATAGCAACACTTTACTTTCCAGAGTTTACGGCTAATAAGAAAGACTGAGTCAAAAAATAAAACCTTAAGAATCAATTCAGAATGGAAAAGAAAAAATTTTTGTGCTGGTTGTAATGGTATTATAGCAGAGCGAGGATTTGAAAGGAGGAAAACAGCAGAGAAGGAAAAAAAAATGCAAAGAGCTTTGATATGGCAGAGGATGTTGGAAAAAAAAAAAAAAAGGATTCTGCGGTGATTTTGGTGGTGTTATGGTAGAGTAAGATTCTGAAAAAGGAAAAAAATAGTAGAGAAGAAAAAAGCGCAAAAATTTCTGATACCATATTGAAAATAAAAGATAAAATAATTATGTTTATTTAGGTGGTGAAAATAGTGTAATAGAATGATGTTACACAATAGAAATCAAAAGCACAGAATATGGCTTGACACCATGTTGAAATAAAATAAAAGAGAAGAAGTAAAGTTGGAGAGAGAATATTTTATAAATTTTATATCTTTTCATATATATTACAAAGGTTAAAGAGGGGCTTTTAAATAGGTTTTTAATGTTAGGTATGTATGGTAATGATTTATATACCAGAATAAATCTTACCTACTAAAAATTAAGATATAGTATATCTAGTATAAGTATAAATATAAAGAATATATCATAACCTGATATAGAATATTCCAACACTTTCCTTATTTTGTCAATTTGCAATCCCCACAAAGCCTCCAAAACCTATTTTATCTCCTTTGAAAATACCCAATTCATCCCAAAAGAATTTGATACCACATTTCACAACTCCTTTGTCCAAGTACAATAAACAAAATGGTGATTGATTGACTCACCATTTCCCTTGCAAAGTCTCATATATTAAATTGTCTATGAAATTTACTGGGCGCAGCATAGGTCCCGAAAGAAAATATTGAGAGTTCGGACTACATTTTTTCTTTTATAAACAGAATTGCAGCTTATTTCAACCACTAGAGTTTGATACTCAAACTTGGTGTTACTTGGTTACTGTTGCAAGAGAAAATATTAGAGATCCACCTATAACATTAAATTTTATAGGGGCGTGCTTAACAAAAACCTACAAAGAAGCCTTTTATAAGACAAATTCTATATTTGGTTGTGAAATGCTTACCATGATCTAGGTCACTCTGAAAAGGAATGCGACTTTTGACTAGCCGTGTTTATGCATTTTATGTTCCTGATTACATCTTTTTTTTTTTTTTGGTCTCAAATTTTCATTTCTTTGTTGGGGCTTTCCTTAAGCCTTTTGGGGTGCTCTTGGACCGACAAAACTCTTCTTATTATGTTTGTTAATTGGGAATTCTCTTGTTACCGATAAAACGTATGGCTGAGGTCCATTAAATGTGTGGGGTTTTCAATGCCAGCATCAGGCAACAAGTGAGAGCCGTGAACAGTCTTCTTTGGCGCTTAAAAAAGATCTACCTCTTGGTGTTGGAAGCAGTGGCGATGTTAGCTTGACCAAGGATAATGACATTGTGCCTAGCAGACGAGGTTGTAAGTGGATATGTGTAGCAAATTCCTTCTACTTGATCTGCAGTTGGAATGATAAATTTGAGGAAGTGTTCCATAGCATGAGAACTGAATTTGCACTTGTATATGCAGGTTGACTGATATCTGGTGCTAAACTTTGTCATCGGAGAACTGGCATTGACATGTAGTCTGTTGCATTCAACCTTTTTGTCCATTTCAACTTTCATGGCTGGCCAAGTACCGTTCGATTAGAGAACGTCCTTATAGTTTCTGAATGAGGTGGGAAATTCGCTATAACGATCTGAATCTAGGTAGGTTATCAACATACAAGTTGAACACAAGTTTTTCTTTTTTTTGGTGTTCTGAAGAAACTTGGAATCTATAAACTATCTGTGTACATTAACATACATGACTCATGAAGTTCCTAGTAAATATATTTAGAACTGTGTTCTGGACGTGTGCTGACTATTCTTTGAATTAATGAACCAATATCTGTCAATACATGTTTTGGCCAAGCAGGCACTCTCCCATCCTCTTTCACTTCACAAAATGGATCTAGTTTCTTTTATGAGCTCAATCAAGAAATATGAATATGGAAAGTGCAAACCTATCTAGAAGTTTTTCAGGTTCTATGATTTGTTCAAAACTAGCATGGTTATAATTTTTAATGTTATTTCTTGTTCCAAAAAGTCCTGAGATTGGTTTGTTTGGAAATTCTTGACTAATCCCAGTAGGTGGATTTCCATCGACCTGCATTGTCTGTCTGTTAATACATTATCTTTTTAGGCTACATGAATTTAGTAGAACTATAAAATTTCCTCGTGTCAGACAAGTCATGTGATTCGTCGGACGTTTCGTGCACGCACTGTTCTCCAAACAAACCATGTGAATGGTCCTTTGGACATAAAAGGTTTATGCAAACATTGGCTTCTTTTCCTTTTTCACGTGGAACTTGGTTAATTGAATCCTAGAATGATAAACCGACGTTGCATATTATAGGACTAGAATATTAGATCATGAAATAGAGATCATGGAATAGAGAATATGATAAACATCAGGTGGAATTGGAAGTCAGAGGGGGAAAAAAAAAAAACTTAAGGGCAATTAAGTAATGTAAAAAGTAAACGATGAAACTTGAGAACATGTTCGAGAGCATTATACAATGGACTTGGCGAGAAAAATTATCTTATATAATATTTTCATTAGAAAAGACCTTTGAAGTAATGAATTAATATCAAATTACGTGCCAATAATCAATCAGTTTCAACTTCTATAAAAGGATAATAAGTGAAGATTTATTTTTAATATTATAATTAAATTATGTGTTTTTATCTCCGTTTAATGAACTGAAATTATCCACGTTTATTAAATTAACGGGTTGGTCCCTACACAACGCATGCACACCCTGTGCAGAACCATCCTTTTCTTTGTAGTCCAGTCTTTGTAGCCCAGTCCACGGCAAAGCTCAGTGTGTTTGCTGCATGTGATTATGGGGCCTAGTACGGGTGGAAACGAGCCGAGCCGAGCCGAGCTTTAACTTGTTCGAGCTCGGCTCGAGCTTTCTGAACCAGGCTC
>JAVXUM010000036.1:17426269-17438160 GCA_035590655.1 Pouteria glomerata
ACAGAATTGTATAATTTTCTTTTGTAAATAAAAGATAATTTTAAATATATTATAAAATATTTTAATAAAATTACATAATTTCATAAAATAATTATTGAGTTTTATTATTATTTTTTATTTATGTTAGTGTTAATGGCTCGATAAATTTGATTATAGTTGAATTTTTATATGAATACTAAAAGTTTATATTTTATTAAATTTTGATTTGACTCAATCTTAAAAATTAAAATTTGTGGTAAAATATATTTTATTGCAAATTTACCTAATTGATCTTATTTATTTACTTTTCAAATTGTTCGTTAATTCTTGACTGATTTTATAAAAATAACTCAAATTAAAAATATTATTTTTGTTAATTGTATGTTGTATTTTATAAAAGTAATTGTTGCGTATTATTAATTAGATTTTTGATTGGTGGTCAACATGACTAATTTAATTTTAAAATCGAACTTAAAAATAAATTTACTCTTTAGCATAATTAATATTTAGGCAATTCCATGTTTAATTAATAGTAACCATTTTTTTTTTTTTTTTTTTTTTTGCATTTTAAATTTAAGATATACTAAGAGTTATTATTATGAGAAGAGTAAATTTTTTTTTTTTAAATTTAATTATTTTTTGTTTTTGTCTTTTTTTTTTTTTTAAATTTAGTTAGGTTTTCTTTCAAGCCTAATTAATTATTTGAATATGTAAATTTTGGGAAGATAGTGAACCAATAGGAAATTATGTATTTATATTTGATTCAAAAATTTATAAAAATAAAAAAAAATAGTATGGTGAATGTTGAGAGTGTCACATAAGATTTAGTAATAATTTTTTGATTGATTTCATAAAACTAACTTAAATTAAGAATATTATAATTAATTTAAAAAAAATATGGTCAACTTGACCAATTTAAATTTGAATTTAAAAAAAAAAATCACTTCCAAAACTAATTTTATTCAAAGAATTGAAAAAATAAAAAAGTAGAATGATGAAAATAGTGCTACATAGCATTTGATAATAAATTTTTTATTGATTTTTTATAAAAATAACTTAAATAAAAAATATTATTACTAATCATATGTACTTTATAAAATAAAACAAATATAGTCAATGTGTCCAATTTAAATTTAAAATTATTTAGAAAAATAACTACTCTCGAGTTTAATGAATATTTAATAATTTTAAATTTTAAAAATATAAAAAATTATTTTTATGAGAGAAATAATTTAATTATTATTTAAACCTTTTTATTTATGTTTTGCAACTATATTGAATTTATAAGTAAATGAATCCATTAATTTATTTATATGAAAGTTATAAACAAGTGGGTCTCCTAATATTGACCCGTGCGATGAAATTGTATAATATTTTTTATAAACAAAAGATAATTTTAAATACATTATCAAATATTTTAATAAAATTACATAATTTCATAAAATAATTATTGGGTTATATATATATATATTTTATCTATGTTAATGTCAATGTTACTTAGTTGATAGATTTGATCGTAGTCGAGTTTTCAGAATGAGTTGATAGATTTGATCTAATATTTTTACAAACAAAAGAAAAATTGGAGTTGTACGATTTTATTGATGCGAAACAAAGTAACAAAAGTTTATGAATGAAAAAAGAGAAAAAAAAAAAGAGGAAAGGAAGGGATTTAAAAACTAATTTAAAATCCTATATAAAAGAAAAAAAAATAAAATAAAATAGAGAGGAAAGAGATATGCCACTTAAAATTAGAGTAAAGAAAAATACGAGAGTATCTTCATATTATAGTATAGATATCTGATTTAAGACTTGAGTACGTTGTTTAAATTACGGCAACAAAGTAGCAGAAAAATGTAGACCTGTAGTTGAATCCAGACCGCCAGACGACAAGCTTGTGAACAAATTTAATCACAAACTATGCAGGATAAATAAATAAATAAATAAACAAATAAAATTTGTTCATGACTTGATGAATACCCAAACACCCAATTCAAAATAGTTACACACATGAAACAATGACGGCAATCAACAGCTCTAACAGAAATATGTGCTTCATCTGAATTCTCAAACAATTGAAAAGTTCTTCTTTACTGATTGTTATTGACAGCACCAACACAGAGGCTATACACACCGGTCTTCAATGAATACTGAAGAAATCATCTGCCTAAAATTGCACAATCTCGTAAGAACAACCCACTATATGTCTCTATAAACACACTGTAGTCACACAGGCAAACCAGCCAGCAGCAAATAACCGAACATTGCTCAACCAAACAAATTCACTATACAGGAAACAGTAGAAAAAGTACCCAGCATTTGGAAATCCATTGCATTTTTCGCTCCTTCGGATTCATGGACCTTGCCAAAATTATTTCCCTTTGATGTCACCCTTGGTTTCAGAAGAGACTGGCTTGGAGTTGGGCGATTTTCCGATGATAGCTTTCTTTGCCTTCACGAGCGATTGCTTTACCTTTGCCATGATATTATTTGATTGTTTTGTAGTCTTTTTTGAAACCTCTTCTTTTGGAACATCAGGTTTTGCAATCTCACTGGCTTCTTTTTCAGTCTCCAAGTTAGTTTCAGTGGCTAGTACAGTTTCCTCTCCTTTCACTTCTGCCTCAGATTTCTGGGACTCTTCTACCTTTTCTTCAATTTCTCCATTTTCCTCTGTCTTCACTGAACTGACAATCTCATCTTTTTTGGAGCTTTCTTTTTCATTTTCAGCGACGAGATCAATGTCTCTAGATGTATTCTCTCCTTCCAATGATTTTTCAGCGACCTCACTGGGGGAGATGGAACTACTCACATCTTCAACTTTGCATCCTTCAGGCTCATCTGATCCCTCAGTTATGACTTTTTTCTCTTCTTCGGTGTTGACATATTTTACTTCACTCTCCAGTTTAACATCTCCTGACTCCGCAGCTTCCTCTTTCGATAACTCTTCAACTACATTGATTCCACTCAATTCTCTCTCTTTATCGTCGACATTGGCACTTTCTATGACAGCAGCAGGTGGAATTTCCTCCCCATCATCCTTTTTATCAACTTGAGCTCCCATACTTTGATCTGAACGTTCTTTAGCTACAACTTCCTCTTTAGTGGTTCGTTTCTCAATCTTATCAGCCAAAGACTCTTCCTCTTTTCCTATTTCAACCTTAACACTCTCCTTAGGGTCAATCTCCGCACATTCTTTTTCAACTTGTTCAGAAGCTTCAGGCTGTTCTTGTGGCTTATCCTCCTCTTTAATAACTGCTTCCGGAATTTCTTCTTTCCTTTCAGGCTCTACTTCTGATTTTTCACCATCCTTTACCACTGCTGTTTCTGATTCCTTGACAAGTAAAACCTCATCTGGCTTTGCTTTAACAACAGCTTCGGCTGATGGTTCTGAGGAATCGCCTATTTTTTGTTGCTCCTCCAGTTGATTCTCAACAACCTCCACTGGCGCTTGCTCTTGTGGCTGCTTTTCAACATATTCACTTGGCGGTTGCTCTTCTGGTTGGATTTTGGTGCCATTGGCTACAACCGATTTGGTGACATCCCCTAACTTTGGGGCCTCTTCTGGTTGTTTCTCAAGTGCTGGTTGCTCTTGGGGAGGCTGATTTTCAACGGACTCAACAGCCAGTTGATCCTCTGGTTGGCTCTTACCACTGTCAGCTACACCTGATGGTTCAAGATCATCTCCCATCTTTGGTGCTCCTTCTGGTAGTTTCTCCACAGCCTCGATATTCGGTTTCTCTTGTGCCTGTTGTTCAACAGGCTCAATTGTCGGTTGATCCTCGGGTTGGCTTTTAGTACTGTCAGCTGCTGATTCTGGAACACTAGAGGCGTCTGGTCGGTCATCAGTTTTATTTACCTCTTCAGCTAGAGAAAGCTCAATCTGCTTATCTTCTATCTTTTCTTCCAACTCAGGCTGACGTGGCGATTCCTCGGATTTCATATTTTCTTGCTCTTTGCTCATGGATGGAAGCAAATCCTCCTGTTCAATTTTTTTCACTTCTTTGTCCAACTTCTCAACTTGCTAGTGTGATTGACAAATGATTGTCGTCAAACTAATAGAAGTAATGAAGAGGGGAAGTATCCATATTTTCTAAAAGAAAGTGTCTTTAACAAAGTTAAAGCTAGAAAGAAAGCAAAGATTCACCAAAAGAAAGAAAAAATTAGCATTGAAATTTAAAAGTGAACCAACTACTAATCATAACAAAGCAATATTCTTTTCTTGTGGTAGCTCAAACAAAATGGTTTTTCAAACAGAGCCCAATGAAAATCAAGGGAATATAGAACTAACTAATTGTAAGGACTGTCCATTTGGAGGCAGGTGGTATATCGCTTAGGAAACTTTGGTTTTGAAGCTTCCTATAACTTGTGAAAGACTCCTAATGGATTTGGATGAACTTTCCCATATAAACCAAAAAAGAATATAATGACAAATATATCTATTATAGCAGTGTCTAATTTACTCAATTTCCTTAATCCAGGCCTGATTTTTTCAATGGGCAGGAGAAAAATTTTTCCCACTAGAACATATAAATCCTAAGTTTGAACTGAGAATAGCCTTCAGAAGCTTAAAGCTTTCTAAATTTCTTGTATAGGAACTCTACTCTTCAACAAGTTGCCAAAACTAGTTGTCTGATAACAAGATTTTCAATCCCATTTTCCAACATAAGCAGATCTAAATTGGGAGGTTTTCTGTACGGCCCTTGTTCAAAAATCCATAATCATGATCAAAGTATCATTTACTAAAATTGATTAATCAAAAAAATAAAGCAATACAACATAATCATGGATTAGGTTCAATTAATTCTACCAAAGAAATGAGCAAAAAACTAAATCAAAACTCGGGCTTCCTCGACTCACAAAGTTCTATCACTAATTTTCATCAATTTAACTTAGAAACACAACTATATATACAACTATATACAAATACAAGATTCAGAAGACATACATAGAAGCTTACCTCTGGTGAAGCAGAATGTTCTGAAGCAATAGTGCTCTCACTAGCCATTGCTGAACTAAAGTGATGAGAGAGAGAGAGAGAGAGAGCGAGACCCTTCTGAGTGGTTTCGAATTAAGGATCAAAAATTAAATAAGAAAAGATGGATGGAGAAAGGGAAAAAGGAATGATATGGTTGGCAACAGCCAAGGAAAGCTCAAAAGGAAGCTGAGAAAAAAAAAAAGAACCACACTCCTTGGGAAAAAGCACTTGATGCTCACATGATAAAAAATAATCTGTCAAGGGTGTGAAGTGGAAATGCATTAAGCCTTTAACTAAGCACAATTAACCAAAGAAAATAATATATATATATATAAATCAATAATTAGAAATAAGAAAATAATTATTTGTATCGACTTCTATCCTAGCTAGCTAATTGTTGTTCCAAAAGTGACAAACTTTTGGCTCCGTTTGAGAATCACCTAATTAATCTCTAGTCAATTGTTCAGTTTTTTTTTTTATTTTTTTCTATAATTACTAAATTTATTTTTTTACATTTTAAATTATAAAAGATAAAATTGTCAAATTAAATTTAAAAAAAAAAATTAACTACTAAAAAATTAATTTTATTTTTTCTCAAATAAAAAAAAATTAATTTTTTTTAAATAACTACTATAAAAAAAAAAACTAACTGGGTAAACTCTACCATAAACTTAAGGGCCTAATTTTTTTTTGGAGGGGCACAGTTGTCTAATTTGTCGGGTTTCGGACAGCCCAAAGCTGGCATAGTGATCCGCTCTTGCAGATTAATTCAAGCCCTCTTTCAGTTCCACCTTCAACGTACTGTTCTGAGCTGCACCAACGTCATAATACTATTTGGACAAACCTAACAGGGAATATCCCTTTCAAGAAAAAAAAAAAATTAATTTCCTCATCCCTTTTTATTTTTTTGAAAAAGTGATTAGAATTAGTGGAGATAAAAGGTGTAAAAATTAAAATCGTAGTTATATTTACAAATTAAAAATAAAAAAAATACTTTTACTCTATTTATTTGAGATGTATTTAAATCAAACTCTGCTAGTTAATTTATAAACAAATTACGTCCATTAATTAGTTAATTACGAATTTCAAGTAAATTGATTTGAGAATAAATTATATTAAAGGACGAGAGAAATAGTTAATTTTAAATCTTTAAATACAAGTGGAAGATGAGTGATAAAATGATGTATTATTGTTATGCTGATTAACTATAATGCATTATTAATAACAATGGAAAAAAGTATGATTAATTTATAAAAAAAAAATAACAGAGTTAATAAACATGTAATTTTTCAAATCAGTATATTTTGTAATTAATTTTTTTAATTTTTTATTCATTTAACGTATTTGTCCTTCATAATTTAAAAGGAAATCTTAAATTTAATATCATAATTTTAATTAATTTGAAAAAAACTAAAAGAAAATTAGAGTTACTAAAAGTCTTTTTTTTTTTTTTTGAGTTGTCAAACAGTATCCGAGTTTTGATTATTACAATATAATTGTTTTTATTTTCGTTTTTATAAAAAAATATATTAGCTTATGTTTTTAAAGTTATTTTTAAAAGTATAAATAAAAATATTTTTAAAATTATTTTACATTAAAACAGTTATTAATTCTTTTATTTTCGCAGTCAAATTTGCCATGCACTAGGGATGATTATTATTATTATTATTATTTTGAAGTCTCACTGCGGACAGCGCAATCGCCAAATTTCTTTAAAAAAAAAATAAAAAATACCGTAGCAATTAGCACAGTGTACCGCTGCGCTCGTGAGCTTCTTTTCGGCTGCTTTGGGAATGTGGAATTACGCAGGAAAAAGAAAAAACAAATTAAAATTAAATTATTAATTTATGTTATTTTTCATAAATAAAGATATTCAAATTCCAAAATTTACTCTGCACTTTTTAACGAAATTACAAAATTACCCTCGTAGTTAATGGCAGCCAACATATTATAGTTTAGTCTTAAATTTGAATTATATCTACAAAAATGTTATTGGCAAACATTTTGCCATTAAGAAATTTCAACTATTGCTTGTAGATGGGTGCTAAGCTAGCCATTGAGCTCATCCTTAATCAAGTTAATAAAGAACATCGAAAGGATAATAACCGATCAGGAAACAAGGTGAATGTGAGATTATCACCAATAAGTTAGGAGCAATCGAAAATTAATGTTGATACAAAAAATATACTAAACATTCGTAACATTTTCTTCAAGTACAAGTGTCAAAATTTTTTAAGTTCAGTCACAAATTAATCTGTTTCTGACTTCACCAACTTAGTTTCAAAATAAAAGAATTAAATTTTAGTTCAATTTCAGTCATATGATAAAATTCTTATTTAATTAGTTCTTTATTATAATTTAGTAAGTTGATTATTTTATCTGCGTCAAATATGAAGTGACAATTGGACCTTCTAAGTATGTCTTATTTCACTTATCACTCTAAAGCTTATCACACACATTAAGGCATTTCATTTTATCTAACTTTTTATCGTTTCAAACACATCTTAAATATAAAATAGACCATCACAGTAATTATTGAAAAAATTAGTAAATTAGTGAGATGATTATTATTTTAAGGTCAAATCAGTTCTCCACTATTTTTGCACTTTTACTAGTTAGCCTATAAATAGTCGGAGAGTTCCACTAAAAGAAGGTACACGTATTCTTGTTAATTTAATTCTCCCTAACTACAGTTCTCTCTAAAATTATTACTTAACAAAAATTTTGGGGATTTTCTGTTCAAACGTTCTCATTTCTTCATTGTTTCTTGTTGTTGCGGAGTGCAAATTCCATTAACGACAGATATCATATCGATATCCGTCAGATCTCCAAACTTAGGGAGACAATCAACTGAAATAGCACATGATCAGCCCGACGAAAATAGCCAACTCGACAAAAGATCACCTGAAATAGGTAAACACCACCCAAAAGATTTGTACTCGACTGTTCACGGAAGTTGGCTGAAACCAGGACGACACCGGCCTGATTAAAGACAATCTTAATCAGAATGATGAGCTCGGCTTCATCGGAAGATAAGCCAGCAAAGAAAAATTGAAAATGTACTGACGTAGGAAAGTAGAATTATTGGAAGGTAAATCTATTTTTAAATATCTATATAAAAATTGTGTAAAGATGTAGATTTATATATATAAATTTTGTGCATTACACAAGTCTATTTGAATTATTTTCATAAATTTATATTATCTACATATATATTAAAATTGTATAATTCTTCTTTTCATTAAACTAAATCATATATACTCTTCTTATTAATTATTCTACTTTTTATATTTTTAGAAATTTTGGAATGAAATACTCTAATTTTTTTATTTTTAAGCACATATTTTTCTTCTTTTACTTCTTTTTGTCCTATATTGGTAAGTGGCAATAGTTACATTTTTTTTTTTTTTTTTGTATGACTGCTAGAGTTGTACCATGCGATTGTAAGTAATGTGAGGCAAGTTAATGGGTTTTTAAAATAAACTCACTTGTTTATTGGTTCACTATTGTTGTAAAATTTACATATTTCAAACATATTACAAATTAAATTTAAAAACACAAAAGAAAAGAATTTAAATAATAATTAGAATTGAAAAATATTTTAAAAATGACTAAATATTAATTAAATTTCGTAAAAATTTAACTTTTTTTGTAATAACAACTTTTGACATATTTTAAATTTAAAATATAAAGAAAAATGCCTAATATTAGTTAGGCTTGGAAGTGTCTAAATTTAATTAAGCTAGAGATTTTTTTTTTTTTTTTTACTAAGTTCAATTCAAAGCTAGATAGTCATATTGACCATTGTTAATAAGAATTTAAGCTATTTTTATAAAGTACAACATACAATTAATAAAATTAAAATTTTTAGTTTGAGTTATTTTTATAAAACTAGTCAAAAAATGATTTTAATATAATTAAGATTAATAGTATTTCTAACTTAAGATAATTTTGAAAAATGAGTTAAGAATTAAAAAAATAAAAAATAAAAACTTATATTAAGATTAACAAATAGTTTAAAATAAAAAATAGATAAAGTTAATTAGGTAAGTTTATGATTTAATATATGTTTTAAAATAAATTTTAATTTTTAGGATTAGATTGAGATTTGTTAAAATATAAATTTTTAGTATTCATATTAAGTATGATTTTGTTATCCTAATAATAACACAATATATATATATAAATAACTTTGATAAATATTTTATGAGATTATATAATTTTATTGAATATTTTATAATATATTTAAAGATTATGTTTCATCCATAAAAAAAAAAAATATTATACAAAAACGGATGAAAGCTAATATATCTATACATGTATGTATGCTACTCAATATACGTAATTCTTTTGTTATACGAGGAAGTCCGTAAACGTTATCCGAGAATGCGCTCTGGGTGAAACTCGTCCCTGTAGCCGTAGCCGATCAATATACGTAATTCTTTTATCCCTCTCAAGTGGAGCGTAGCATAAAAAATTCGTAATTATTGATGTCCTCATCTCATTAATAAATAATTGAGTTTATGCTTTTGACATACTGCGACTTGGAATGGAATGACATTTATATGTTGCAAGCCATGTGGAGGTTGGTGATTGCTGAGCTTTCAGAGAACCTACCCACAAATTAAGTCCCTCCCTTTTATTATTTTTTTAGTTTTCTTTTTAGCGGAATGCATTTGCCCCCATAATTGTTTGCCATATTCCTTCCATTAATTTGAATGATTATTTCATCAAAATTTTACATGGAAGGACTGCAAAAATAACCAAGGGACTTTGCTCTTTATTAGAAAAATTCCAATGGATTTTGACTGGTCTCTCCTCGAGTCCTTGAGTAATTAAGGAGGAAAAAGAGTAAATTAATTGAGAAAAAAAGTAGAGTATAATTAGGTAATTTCTATATAACAAATCAGTTCAGTTGATTTGACATATATATATTAGATCAATGATTGAAATTTTATGTTATTTTATCAACGTTTGAGATTCATTTTCGTGCCTTTGACACGGACAAATACTAGTATATATATAAAAAAATGAAACTAGAATATTAGAATAGTGGTAATGAGGGAGAGAGAAGGATTTTTTTAATTATAAAAATAGTTTCAAAGTGAGGGCGCGATAGTGTAAATATATATATGTATCATCATTTAATTTTTCAAGATATTATAATATTTTTAGTGTATTATATTCTGAAAAGGAAAAAGCAATATTTGAGAAGGACACGTGGAATTACGATACATAGTGAGGAACACAGCAATGGATAGAATATTGGTGGTGGTAAAAGGGCCTAATTTACAGGTTACCTCCAAAGGTTCGAACCTAGCTGTCTTATTGGGTTTCAATCGTTATATTTTATAAAGAAGAAACAAGAGTGGGATACGGGGAAGAGAACAAACTAGACACAACCCATGTCATCCAAAAGTGTTGGGCATTGATTTATTATACCTAGGCCCAAAGTAGGCTTGCAGATTTTTGGATCACCAAAATAAGGTCCAAACTTCAAACAAAGAAATAAAAAATCAGATCATCTATCTTTTGTTAGGCTCGGAGCAAGCGAAAATCTAAGGACTGTAATAAAAAATTTATTGCAAGTGCTGTAGTGATGAGATAAAAGATCAAAATTTAATCAAGATGGATTAATTCTATCAAATTACATTTACTAATTCATTTCATTAGCGTGTATAACAAATTATATTTACTAATTCATTTTACTAGCATTTATTAATTCAATCACATTTACTAATTCATTTCACTAGTATTTATTAATTCAATCAAATATATTTTGATTAAATTTTGACCTTCTATCTCACCATTACGGTTCATATAGTGAATTTTTTACTGTAATCCCCTAAAACAAGGAACAAGCCCGATTTTCCTCGATTCCCTCTCCACCTTAATGGGAAAATTCACAAGAAGACCCAATCCAACCCATCCTCAAGAATATAATTTTGATTGGTGAAAATTAATTAAAACTCATCAATTTTTATTAAATTTTTGTACGTTCTTTCAATCAAATTTTGATATATATTACTTTTATATCAATATTTTGTATTTTTATTGTATTTTTTTGTTAATCAAACACACCCTAAGTCCTTCCAAGCTCTACACTCCCTCAATTAATAGATCATTATTATGTATTATATTACTATGCTGGCAATAACCCGTGTATACGATATTCTGAACAAAATTAGTATTAAGTTTTTTATATAGTTAAAACTTTGGACACAAAGTTTAAATTGTAAAATCTATAATAATTCATGATTTTTAATTTTTTTTTAAAAACTTTGGACTCCAAGGGGTGTTTTGTTCTTTCTCTCTCTTCAATTAATTTTTTATAAGAGTCATAAAAGAAAACGTAAATTATGATATTTGAATAGTTAAGTGCTTAGAAATCATAATTGGACAGAATTTAAATTAGTAGTTTTAATTTATATATGATTTTTACCTTTGAAATACAATAAAATTTACAATGTTCAAACCGTTTTGTGAAATAAATGATAATGGAATTAACTATAATAAGAATTGAACGAAAAATTAAAAATATAAAAATAATCTTAATTCTTAAATTAAAAAAAAAATTCTTAATCATTAAATTTTTATTTGTTAGAAAAAATATTTTTTAGAATATCCTATTTTTTGCGGAATTTATATTTTTTAATTGTTAAATTGAATCCATAGAGGAACACATGGATTTCTCAAAATCAACGCAAGCGTTAAACTTAATCCGAGTTCCAGGGGGCTGCAATGAAGGGATCCATTGTAGGGGCTGCAGTGAATAAATTAACGGCCCTTATTTATTTATACTTTAATTACTTACGACTTTTAATATTTTGCATTTATTGTGTTTCAATCAGTTTTTTTTGAGGTTTTATTTTTATTTTAAAAATAATTTTAATTAAATTAAAGTAAAACCCTTGAATTAAGCGTAAATAAATCAGGGTCG
>JAVXUM010000036.1:17539276-17559594 GCA_035590655.1 Pouteria glomerata
CAAATTATGAGGAATACTATCATATATTCATTAGAAAAAAAATAATTTTACATTTAACATTATTGAAATTCGATTCAGTAAATTTCATTTTATCATTAATTTAAAAATATTTTTGTTTATTGATCTATGATTATAGTTTTTATAACTTTTTAAATTAATTAAGATTAATAAATAAATGTTATAATAAAATTTATAAAATCTAATTTAAGTCATATAAAATGATAAACCAAGTTACCTGAGCGAGATATAGAGAAAAAAAATGATATTGTCTCTTATTCTTTTATCTCACTTTTTTTAAGATATGATTTTTCTTACTATTTTTTCTAGATTTTTTCTAGAGATAATTTTTACTGATTTTTTATCTTACTCTTTTCAATTATGGTTTTAACAAAAATGAGATAAAAAGTATTAAAAGTGACTTTTTATCTCAATTTTTTAATTAGACTGAGATAAAAAAAAAAAATTAATTTACAATTTTTTATTACTTTTTTTTTTAAATTATGATTTTTATAAAATTTTTAGTATGATATTTATCAATTATTGTAATAACATGGCAAGCATGTTTTAATAATTTTGTAAGCTTTGACTACGCTCTATACGAGGTTGGAAATAATTGGCATGCCAAATTTGATTATATAAGTGTGTGTATACATATATGGTCATTCAATCTTTATCTTTTTGTTACCAATTCTATGCTAAAGATGTTGCTTATGTTAGAAAACGGGGCAAAATCGACATCGACATGACTAATCTTATAAAAAAGAAATTAATTTCTTACACCACACTGCTCCTAAACTTTATAGTAGGTTACTACCAAAAGCATAAATTAAAATGAGATCAATAGCTAAGAAAATGAAATGAAATTCATTGCATAAAATTAAATTGTATGTAATAAAAAATAAATAGGGGAAGTTGGCAACTATTTCTTATGTATATATACCAGTTAAAGTGGCTGCACTGTCTACAATATGAAACTCGAGGGAGAATCTAAACCCATAATATCCAAAATAATTTGTTTGATAATAAAATGTGACTGACAAATAAAAGGTACGCAATTATAATCTAATTAAATGTATTTCTAATTTTTTGTAATTTAGTATTTTTTAATATATATATATATATATTTGGTTCAAAACTTAATCGAATTTTTTAATTACAAATTTTTTTATTTTTTTAAGTTTTTCAATTAGTTCGATTAGTAAAAGAATAATATATTAAAAAAATTCGTCGGCTGAGTTCTATTTATAATCCAACCAAACAGAATACTAAGTTGAGCTGAGCATCAACTCCCGTATCAATTAGAATTTAATGAGTACACAATTGTCACGCTCAACACAGGCAAAGTTGCTTCCCTAATCATCTAAATGCGTACAACAATTTATTTACAATTGAAAAAGGAAAATTAGAAAAAGAAAAAAGAGTTACAGGACCACTTGACTAGCTAATTTAAATCTCTTGTTTATCTCTAGTTATTTTTAAGAGTACTTATATTTATTAGAGCAGTGTTTGGTTAGTAAAAAAAGATATATTTGTAAAAGTAACATGTAATAAAATTTAATTAAATAAAATTAAAAAAAAATAATAAAAGTAAAAATTTTTATTTTTATTTTTATTTGTTGGTTTCTGTTAAATAAAGAGAACAAAAATGCTTGCATATTATTTTTTCCTTTCATATCCAAATTTCATGTGCTCTCCAATAATTTTGATACATAGACAATGGATTTGGGGGTTAATATTAAATTATTGTTAGTTTCTTCAAACAGTTATACACAAGTTATTAAATTAAAATTTAACAAAGTCAGATATATTTATATTTTTTAAATTAAAAATAAATATATATATTTAATTCATTAAATTTTAATTTAATAATTTTGAACGTAGTTTAATGCCCTTGGTAAGTTCAAGGTCTGACTTTGAAATTTTTTTGTCAATTGAACTGATTAACTATGACGCGTACAACGTTCGAGTTATTCAAAAAACAGCACCCTTTTGTCAGTTTGTAATACTGAAATCTTTTTGTCAACTGGTAGGTTAAAGCTCTGACTTTGAAATCTTGCTGCCAACTGAATTAATTGACTATGACACGTATAACGTCCAAGTTATTCAAAAACAGCAGCCTTTCGTGCAGTGCTAAGGTTTGGTTTATGGAGAAAAAAAATATATAATTAATTAATTATAAAAAAATAATTATTTTGTAATTAATTTTTTTATTAATTTAATAATTTTATCCTTTATAATTTAAAAAAATTTAAAATTTAAAAGATAATAAGATAAATTTAGTAATTTAAAAATAATAAAAAAAATTAAATAACTAATAACTTAGTAGCTCAAATTTTTTCAAACAGAACATAAGGTTAAAAAGAGAATACGGGTTGCTTGCTTAGGAGTTTGAATTAACGTTTGTGGTAGTTGAAAAAATTAAAGGTAACTTACACAAAGATTTTTTAATTTTTAGATAATTATACATACATTTTTTAATTATTTTAAATTTATAAATACTTCTTTGTTTGGAAATATTGTTATCCACAAGTTTTCTATTAATTTGAACTCTAACTCTGTTAAAATAATTTATGTAAAAATATTTTTATCTTCAACTTAATTAAATTAATTATAAATAAAATAAATATAAATTTATACATATTTATATATTGTAAAATATATATATATATATAAGCGCTGCCAAGGTGGCGCGTGCCTTTAGAATCAAAGGCTTTAAGAGCGATTGACAAGTACTAATTGGTCGCAATCGGACCGTTAGTTCCATGGGCGTTCTTGGCTGAGAAAGATCCTACTGATACTGAATTTTTGTGCGATCTTTTTGAAGAATCGGAGGAGTTTGTTGTGTGATTGGATTCAAAGAACAAATCGTCGATTGTGTACGTATCGTTCAGAAGCTTTTTTATGTCACTAATGCAGCAAATGCAGGAGATTGCTTGTGGGTTGTTGGAAAGCAATCGACCATTCTTGTGGGTTATGAGAGCGACAACAGAATGGTGAGAAACAGGAAGATGAATTGAGTCGCAGAGAAGAATTGGAAAGACAAGTATGACAGTCTCGTGGTGTTCTTTGAGTTGTTTTGTGGGCGGAGCTCTTCGTTGGAAAGTTTAGTTTCAAGCGTCCCGATTGTGGGTTTACCATCTGTTCACTTGCAAGGGAGAGAGACGCGCCGCTGCTGCCTACCCATCTGTTTATATATATATATATATGAATTTATATTTGTTTTGTAATTAATTTTACTAAGTTTAGGGTAAATTTTTACATTGAATATTTTAAGAATGTTAGGATTTAAATTAACCGAGAGGTCAGAGCCAATGTTTTAAAAATCAAATCTTTCATGAAACCAAAAAAAGTGACTAGGTCACGAGTTAATGGTTCAACTGTCGGTCCAACCAGAATCGAATCGGAATTGAACCGTGACGTCATAAATATATTAAATATATAAATAAAATATCAAAATATATACTAAAATTATATAATAACTTTAAAAACTTACTTTTTTTTCACATATTATTCTACTATTTTTTATTTTACTAAAAAAAGTGTCATAAAATAAGTATAATTATAATAAAATAATTACAAAAAATCATCCCAATAATATATAATAATAGAGTCATTCAAAAGCTATGTTTGATAGTAAAAGATAAATATAAATTATACTTTTATATGAATCGGACGATTCTTTAAATTCGGTTCCAGTTCGCCAATTTACTAGCTGAACCAGTAGGTCATCGATTTTAAGTCGGTTCAACTTCCAAACGGATTTTACTGGTTGATTGGATTCTTTCTTGAACCGATTCTCGATTCAACCGATTGAACCGGCCAGTTCTATCTGATTTTTAAAACAATGGTCAAAGGTTAGCAACATTTTAATAAGAAAATACATATAAATTTTAAATGTTAAGAAAATTAATGTATAATTATCTAAAAGTTTAAGAATTATATATCATTTACTCAAAAATTAATTAATAATGACATAAACTTCGATTTTTCCATTTGTTCCACGATTACTTCCATCCTAAGTTGCTTTAAATGGATCGAAATTCAATTTTTGTAAAAGAATTAAATTAAACTGAATTAATTATTTAATTGAAATTACCAAACATTTTAATCGATTAGATACGATTTTTATATTTTTATTTTAAAAAAAATTCTACGGCAATTTTTTAAATATAAAATAACAATATAGCATTGTCATTAGAGAAATATTCAAAGAAATTAATATGACGTTTTTTTGAATGAACAATCTTAAAAGTCAATTCTTTTATTATATTTTACAAAATATGTTAAGAATAGCTTGTGAGTCCCAATCTTAATCTCTTAAAAAAACACATATAAGTATAAATATAATAATTTAAAAAAATAAACTATTACACTATATGGAGAAAAATAAATATATATATTTATATTAACTATATGTGTAATATAATATTTAAAAGTAACTAATTCAATACATAAATGGGTACATAATAAAATAAAGGGTAAATAACACTTACTTTTTCTAAACATTATAATGATTACAGAGATTTTCCTTAACCATTTGAATCTTATAGTTACCTCCCTTATTTTCAAATATTTATCATACTTAAACCTATTCATTAGTTTTCTTTTAAGTGCTATAGTAAAATAACATAAATGTTTTTAATAACTTCAAATGATTGAAGAAGATTTCTATAATTAACCTAATATTTAAGGAGATTTTTGTAATTACCTTAATTATATTATTTTATCCAAATAATTTATATTTCATATTAACTAAATTATATTATATATTATAAATAATTTAATAAAATATATTTTATATTAATTGAGTTAATCTATTTCAATTAATTTTATTATTAATTAAATTAATTAAATTATTAATTATTATATTTTATTAATTATTAATTAATTAAATAAATTTATTTTATTAATCTATGAAATTAATTAAATTACTAATTATAAAATAATATATTTTATTAATTATTAATTAATTTAAATAATTACAATTAATTAAATTTTATTTAGTAGATTATAATTTAGTTAATTAAATTAATTAATTAATAATTAAGTTATATTATTTATTAAAAATAATTTTATTTCAATAAAATATTAAATAAATAAAATATTTTAATTTGATACAGCAAAAATGAATAAGATGCTAAAATTAAAAAAAAATATTTATGGAAGAAAAAACGATAGTAAAAACACTTTCATTTTTTTGTTACTCTTTTTTGCATAAGTTGTCTTTTTAAAAAAATAAAAAAATTAACAAAAATCTTTTTATGTATTTAATTTTTAATTTTTAATTTTTGAATTTGCTTGAACTGGTTTTTGCAATTTTAAGTAATAGGTCCATTAAGTGTACTGTTATATAGTACATGTAAAAAAAATAAAAAATATCACTAAAAATGATGTTAGAGATTGTGGATCTATTATTTTAAAATATTTAATTTATCAAAATATTTTATAATTTTAAAAGTCTCAAGAGTAAAACTAACGTGGAACTTTTTAGTCCTTCAACTTATTGATTTAAAACTCAGTTCAAATAAGTCCAAAAATTTAAAACTAAATACAGAAAAACATATTTATTAATTTTTTTTAGCACGTTACCCATTTTTGCTGTATTATATTAAAATAATTTATTTTATTTAATTATTTTATCAAAATAAAATTATTTTTAATCAACAATATGACTAAATTATATTTTGTTAAATAAAATTAATTAATTTAAATTAATAATTTTATTAAGTTAATTAATGATAAAATTAGTTACAATAAATTAACTAAATTAATATAAAATATATTTTAATAAATTATTTATAATATATTATATAATTAAATTAATATGAAATATATTTTACTAAATTCTTTGGCTAAAATAATATAATTAAATTAATTGCAAAAACTTTGTCTGAACATTAAGCTAATTGCAGCAATCTCTATCAACCTTTTGAATTTTTTTTTTTTTTGGGTAAGTAAGAAAATTTCAACCATTTGAACTTTACTAAGAGCATTTATGTCATTTTACTGTAACACTTTAGTGGTGTTAAGGAAAAAACTAACGAATGGGTTTAAGTATAACAGACATATAAGAATAAAAGAAGTAAATGTAAGGATTAAATGATTGAGAAAAGTACCTGTAATTAGTCAAATATTTAAGGGAGATAAGTATAATTTACCCTAATATAAAATGCAATTCATTTTTTATTTCCTACATTTCATCTTTTCTCACAACAATGGTATTTTATTTAAAATATGATGCCAAAAAGTGATACATTCAACACCAATTACCTTTATGATGTATTGAAAAATAATAATAAGATAATTGTACCATACATTTTATTATTTAGCCCACATACTCTATTATTTGATGATTTACTCGCGTCATTCTATATATATGTATTGCTTTGAAATTTTGTTTGGGCCCCAATGCGTTTAGTTTCAAAATGGTTTTAGCTTTTTTTTTTTAAGTTTTTTTCCAATCTTATATGACCTTCTTTTACTAAAATTTAATTTTTCTTTTTTCAAATGATGTAATTGTTAAGCATGTTAATCACATTTGAAAAAAAAAAATTAAAAAATTTATATTCATTTGAGTAAAAACTAAAAAAAAATAAAAATACTAATTTTTTTTTATCTTTTATCCAAATGGATTGCTTTTACCTAAATAGACATAATTTTATGATTTTTTTTTCTTTTTTACAAAGGCTATTGACATGCCTAAAAGTTATAGTTTCTGAAAAGAAAAATAAATTTTAATGAAAAAAATCATACAAGACCAAAAAAAAAAAAAAAACACTACATGAAAAGCTAAAATCAATTTTTGTAACCAATTTCAAAAGAAACGGATTGGCCCTCCTTGCCAAGAGGAACCTTTGATTCATGGCCGGAGATCAAGGCACAGATCAATAAAAATAGGAAGAAGTATTATCGAATGAATTCCTGCAATTCTTTCCAATATGGAATGAGTAAATAATCAAACTACAAGTCCATGAAGAGACAACAAATGCAGTTAATTGCTTGTATCTATTGTATTTTACATGTACTATTTCAGTATTGTTATGTAATGATCTTGTATCTTTCTTCGACCGTAAGGGTACAAACCATACGATGGGTAACTACCTACATCAAATGAGGGTATAATGGGTGGTTAAATGTAAATTTATTATATTTGTGAATTATATTTCTTTGAAATTGAAAGCACCTCCATCGTATATATGTATATATATTTGTCCAATGAAAAATATTTATTAACATCATTAATAGGTTTATATTTATAAACATCATTTATTGGTTATCATTAATAGGTTTAATAATTATATACCTTATGTTCGCACATGGGTATGGGCACAGCCACCCTTGTCATAATGCGATTGATGAACTAATTTGGGAAATTAAAATAGCCATACAAAGTTAGTAATAGTAATGCTCCCATTAATGCCATGTTCGGGTATGTTTGACTTCTATGTATTCATCTATTGTAATATGTTTTTGAGATAAACTCACTCGAAACCAATAATCTCAATTTCACAGTTAATATTAATATTAAAAATATATATATATTAATATAATTGTTAAGTTTTCCACCGTCACACCAAGCCTTGTATAATCCCCTTTCTCTGCTCACTGTCAATACATTCGATCTGCTCTCCCTCCCTCTTCTGCTTCCACCGACATAACTCCCAAACCTTATGTCTATATCTGATCAAAATAAGCTCAGTCCTGTCCTGCAATTCCAATTGCTCTGAAGACATCGGCAAATGATTTTAGATTGCAGTTAAGCATAGCTCTTTTTGTAACACTCGGTATTTTAAATTAGAATATTTTTGTATTATTTTGGACTAATATTTTATTTTAATTTAAACTGAATTGAGTTATGGAAATTCTACTGGACTGAGTTTGGCCTAAAGTGGTATTGGGTTGGACAAACTGAGCCAAGCGCCCAGCCATTTCTTTTTGTCTTTTTCTTTTTCTTTTCCTGGTTCGGCTGACAAAGGAGAAAACGGGAAGAGAGGGAGAAGAAAGAGAAGGGAGAGAGGAGAGAGAGATTTGAAGCTGGAGGTTGGTCAATCTAGGAAGATCTCAACGCAGTAATCGGCGTGGTGCAATCCATTTAGCGAGATTCGAAACAAAGTGGAAGAAATCGAAGTTTGAAGTTTTTAGGCCAAATCGGTTTTCTTTATTTTTCTCTGTTTTTCTTCGGATTTAAGGTAGGTGGGACTTAGATTTGTATTCTAGACGTTGTAGGTATCATTTTCATATATATGTATGCATGATTTGGTAGTTTGTGGAGAAAATGATATATATATCTGTGTGTGTGTGTGTGTGTGTGTTGATTGATCTTGCATATTTTCGAGTAATTTCTTAAATTAAAGTTATAGAAATATGATATTTAAGTGTTTAAATGTTTCTATTTGAGTTTTGGGTTGAATCGAGGCTTAGATTGAATGAAATTGGGATTGGATTGAAGTTGGAACGAACCCAAATGGGGTTCCAAGTCTCGAGCATCCGGACCATTTGGCTTGGCGTCAGAACCGTCGGGCATCCGGACCACCGAGACCCACCTTGTGTGGTTTGATTAGTTTTGACCTCCCAATGTTTGTTTTGAGCCCTGAACTTATTTATATGCATTTTATAAGCTTGAAATGGATTTCAAATTATGATAAAGATGAATGTGAATGTATTTTGATATTGAATAAATGTTAATTTTATGATTGAGCATATCATGTA
Organism: Pouteria glomerata; assembly: GCA_035590655.1. NCBI lineage: Eukaryota > Viridiplantae > Streptophyta > Magnoliopsida > Ericales > Sapotaceae > Pouteria > Pouteria glomerata. The sequence continues at coordinate 17,547,986 of JAVXUM010000036.1, forward strand.
CATAGGCCTGGGGTAGTTTCATCCGGTTGTTGTGATATGTATTATCTGGTCGAGAGCTTCACTTTGTGATGTAACACGCCGAGGTATGTGTCATGTATATTGAGGGGATGAATATCTTTATGAAATGAATAAAATGAGCTTTTGAAAATGCCGGATGATCCCCAGTTGTATATATGACTAGAGCTTAGTCATGTGGAGTTGGGACGTTAATTTGAGACATAGACTTTAAGATTCTTTCGGACTGCAACCAGATACCTACTTGGGATAAGCAGATGCTTGTCTAGGATAGGCGGATGCCTGACTAAAGGTGTAACTCGGTTCTCTAGTGGAAGGACTAGGGGATGTAACTCGGTGCCCCTAAGTCTTACACCGGTAGGGTATAACTTAGTTCCCCACATAGTATATTGATATGAGATATATACATATATGTGTTTGTCGTAAACGCTGAAACGGTGTGGTTGGTAACCCCGCGTGCTTGGATAAGTGTCACCCGTCTCAGGATAAGGTTAAGGGTAGATAAAGGAATCAGGATGCATGACTATTGCATTTCACTTCATTACATGGCATGAGATATGCATGTGTGTATTATGTTGTTGTGAATATGTTTATGTGTTGTATATGCTCACTAGTGCACACTTGCACTATCCTACCTACTGGGCTAGTTAGTTCTTCTTATCCATATTACAGGTGATCCAGGGTAGCAGGGAAGTAATCATTCAGAGTTGAGTTAACTACTGGATTGACTTAAAGGGTTTTTTACATTTCATAAAATTATTGTATCTTATTTGTGCGACTCAGGTTATGGGTCCCAATATTTATGAGATTTAAGATTGTATGATGATGTATGATGTTACTTTTCTTTAATATGGGAACGAGAGATGAATGTTTGTTGCTCTAATTATTATTGTTATATGACTTAATCTTGGTATAGGTTTATTTTATATTTTTATTAGTTCTTATATTCCTATACTGTCTGTCCCAGACAATTATGTTAGAAGCGTGACACTTTTACAAAAAAAAGTTTGCTCAACTGCATCTAAAATTACTTCCCTATACCATTGTTGTGGTTCTTATCTTAGTCTTAATATCTAAAAATACACATATAGAATATGTTTAGTTTGTTAACAAATACTGAAAATCTCTAAAAACTTTTAAAAGTTATCATTTTTTATTTTACTATACGAACTACAAACATACAACTTATCTCATTTTATTTCATTGTCTCATTTTTTATCACTCAAAACACACCCATAAGCATAAATATAATAATTTAAAAATTGAGATATATGGAGAAAAATAACTATATGCATTTTTATTAACTATATATGTAAATACAATATTTCAAACTAATTCAATACATAAATTGGCACATAATAATATAAAATACAATTTATTTTTTATTTTCTACATTTCATCTCCTCACAAAAATGTTTTTTTTTTTAAATATAAGAAGTCAAAAAGTGAGATACATTCAACACTTATTATCTTTATTATATATTGAAAAAAAAATAATATGATAATTGTACCATACATTTTATTGAGTCGGCTATGAAGATTGTAATTTCAAGTGGCATTGCAACATGCTGACCTTTCATGAGATTAGATAATTTTTTTCACTGAAATTTAATTATTTTTTTTTTATTTAATAACATTCATCAAAATGTTACCCAAAAAATGACCGAATAGAAAAAAAACCACGTACGGTAACCTTTTTTTTTTTTAATCATATACTTAAAACTAAAAAAAAGTGACATCAAGGTCACGTTCATGTTTTTTTTTTCTAATTAAAAATATAAAAATGAATTTAAACGGTTAAATTTGTTCCCAACTTGATATTCTAAGCCACGAGTCCCTTAAAACTACCCTCAGAGAGAGAGAGAGAGAGAGTTAAAAAAATAAATACACAAAAGACGGAAAAGAAAAAAAGCGCCAAGCCATGGCCAACAAACAGAGATATGGCATATAATCTGCCAACCACTAAAAAGCACAACTCCATGACTCCGGATATGAAAATTAGCAGCACATCACATATGAATTATATTGTACCAAGAGTTGATTGCATTGCATATACGCTGGATTCCATACAGCAGGTAGGAGAGTTAACTTGTTATAACATCAACAAAACATCCTATTTTGAATTAAATCAGTTTTATCATGTGGACAAAATATCAAACTACAAGTAATACCGAATCAAGAAGAAAAGGGGGGAAAAAAAGTTTTATAATTCAATGCAATCTTAAACCACCCATATAATTGTACAATACAGTTTCAGCCAGCAGCAACAAATAGGTAAATAGAAAAAAATGTAGAATACTGAGTTCATAATTCCATATAGACCTATTAACAAGTCGGAAAAAACAAAAAAAAGAAAGAACCAAACCAGGAACATTGAAGACAACAAATAAGATAATTGTATAGTCCAGATTGTTTGGAGCAGGATTCTGTCTAGATTTCCGTCAAACTGATCTCTTCCACCTGGGAAGCAACCGACAACAGTAAGAAGAATGAAAGAATAATTCGTCATTCATGACTACAAGCACATACGACAGTTACCCAGAGAGGCAAAAAAATTGCTTCTAATCAATCAAAAATGCTCAGAAAAAATTCACTATCTTATCTGAGAAAATTACTATTGGTACTTTACCATGTTTTCCTTGTTTTCTTCGAGCGGTTCATCTGCAGGAGGAGGGCTGGCCCGACCTATTGAAGTAGTAAACAAGTCAATTTAAAAAATTCAAGTGTTATTACACTCTGAATTTAGTTTTACCCACATGGTAGATTACCTTGTTCACAAGCAGCTTTGTTTCCCTGCTTCTTGATCTTGTCTTCATCTTTATTACATTCTTGTCTGCTTGGGTTCTGCGCCCTCTTTGGTCTAGTGCGTCCAGCAGTTTCCAAAGCAGATCTTGTGTTTGCAGAATTCTTATTCCAATTTCCTCTGTTCCCCCTTCCAGAATTATCATTCTTCACAGCATCCACCTTTGCTAATTCTGTGACTGGAGAAGCTTTAACAGCAGCATCAGTACTCAAGGCCTTCGGTTTCAGTTTCCTAGCTCCAACAGCAGATGAAGAACTGCGTACATCATCATCATCAGATGATCGAGTCCCCTCTTCAGGCACTTGGGAACAGGTTTCGGAGGCTTGCAACTGCTCAAAAGTTTCCAAAAGATTATAGCTTTCAAATAATTCTTTCGCAGGTTCTCCAAGTTCAGCCAAGTTATGTCGCCTTGCATAGGATTGCAGCTCATCCTTCATTCTTTGAAGAGGCTAAATGTATTATATGAAAAATAACCCAACAAATATTCAAAAAAAAAAAAAAAGAATAAGGGGGAAAAGGAAAGATCAGTATTAAAAACTGGTGATTAAGATAAATGAAATTTATAGAATATCAAAATTTTGAAGTACAAACATGGTCACTGTTGCAAACTCTATAACAGAAAAAAAAATAATAATTTTGATCTTAATAAACACATACTCTATCAAAAGGACTAATAAGCCAGTAAATAGACACCAAAAGGATGCAAGTTCATTGTCATCAAAAAGCCACTTCAATTCTTTTTGTCCAAATCATTGCCTTTCAAGTTGTTTTTCTTTTTGTCTCACTTCCTTTTTTTCCTTTGAGATTGAGAATTATCCCCATAATTAAGTGAAAAGCAATACATTGTTAAAATGTTTATCTAAATTAAAAACATTGTATTTAAGAAATTTTCTGCCAAATTTCTTAATTTGGAATTTATAATTATAAAGGCAAGCTTAATAGATTGTATAAGAATACAATTATTTTTGAAGCTATAATGGATGGGTAATCCATTTTGAATAACAAACGAATGAATTAAAAGACAACTAATTTAATTTGCCTACCGCGTAAACATTTTTTTTTCACATTTTCTTTCTCTTTCTTTATTTCTTTTTTATTTTGTTAGTTACTATATATATTTTTGGATAATTACATTTAAATTTTATTCACCACGATCTAAATGCCGTTAAAATTGGATACTTTTAGATTCCATCACTTTATTATTGTATTCTTGTTAAATTATATTTTCTTATATTTGCTTTCTTATTTTAATATGAAATAAATTTAAGATATTAAAAATATTTGTGAAATATTATAAAGTTTGAAAGTATAAGATCATTAAAGTGATAGAATATTTTCACATATAATTTTGTCACACTCCCTCTTTCTCAACTGAGAATTTTGAATTTCCTTATATTTATTTATTATTTAGCCCATATACTCTATTATTTAATGATTTACACACGCCATTCTATATATATTGTTTTGAAATTTTGTTCGGGCAATGCGTTTGGTTTAAAATGGTTTTAGCTTTTTATGTAGTTTTTTTCGTCTTATATGACTTTTTTCCACTAAAATTTAATTTTTTTTCCTTTCAAAGGCTGGAACTTTTAAATATGTTAATTGTATTTGTAAAAACAAATTGAAAAATTCGTCTCCGCTTGGGTAAAAGCTAAAAAAATATAAATATCAACTTTTTCGTTGTTTTTGACCCAAATGGAAACCTTTTTACCCAAATGGATATGACTAGAAGCACCTCCATCACATATATAATAGGATGGGAACTAGACAAGTTTATTAACATATCATTTTTTTTCAGTATTAACATCATTTGTGAAATTAGGATTGTTGGTTTCAAGTGACTTTATCTCAAAAGCATATTACTATATATGAACACACAGAGGCCAACCATACCAAAAAATGGCATTAATGAGCGCATTATCATTAGATATAGCCGTAGGGCTTGGGTATTGTGGTGGTGGAAGCAGAGGAGGGATGGGGGGAGAGAGACCATATCAAAGGCATCGAGAGCGGGCGAGCAAAGGGGATTTATATAAGAGTTGGGGTCGGGTGGAAGGAAACTAAACAAGTTTATTAACATATCATTTTTTTCAGCATTAACATCAGTTGTGAAATTGAGATTATTAGTTTCGAGTGGCTTTATCTCGAAAGCATACTCAAAGGCCAACCATACCCAAAAATGGCATTAATGAGTAGGGGTGAGAAAAAAAAATCAATAAACCGAAAAATCGAACCTAATCAAACAAACCAAACCGAAAATTACAATTAATCAAACCGAAAATAATATGTTAATCAACTTGTATAGTTCCCCTCCCCCCACCCCAGCTCCTATATAAATGCCCTTTCCCCACCCACTCCCAATGCATTCGATCTACTTCATCTCCCTCCCTCCCTCGTTCGCTTCCACCACCACAACGCCCAAGCCCCATGGCTATATTTGATCAAAATAGGCTCAATCCTGTCTTGCAATTCCAATTGCTTTGAAGACATCAGCAAAGTGATTTTAGATTGCAGTTGAACAAGGCTCTTTTACCAAAAAAAATAAATAAATAAAGCTCTGCTCTACTGCATCTAAAATTCCTTCCCGATGTCACTAGAGTAGTTGACAGTGAATGAATGGACTAAGCCCATTGAACTTAATTCATTCTAAAGCTTTCTTACTCAAAGTTTGAATTTATTTTATGGGCACATATTCGGTGCAAGGATGTGCTTCTCCACGCCATCATTGTGGTTCTTGTCCTAATTTATGAAATTAAGTCTTTTTTTTTTAATAAAAGAAAGGTAGTTAGCACTAGCTCTGCATCTTTTATTTTATTATTATTATTATTCTTGTTATTTTTTTGGAAACTAGATCTGCATCTTTTATTTGTTTAACCATGCTGAACAGCACTCAGACATAAGCAATACAAAGTTGAGTTGAGTTTTATCTGCCTTAGTTGTGTGTTTAATTCGATGAATTTATGACAAGAATATGATATGCCATACCTCACATCCAGCCTCTAAAGCAAGTTTGAAGAAACCAAGTGAAATTTTGTGCTTAGTAGCAGATTCAGAGAGCTTAATCTGTGATAGCCAATATGACACTGATGACAGAACACTAAACTTCCTCTTGCTTGATGATTTGGAGGCATCAGAAACTGGAGTGACATTTTTCCTTTGACTGCTAACATACCCTTTTGCTCTAGCCTCAGAAATTGGAGTAATATTGCCAACTGATTTTGGAACAGGGCTGATAGTTGACTTGGCTGGAACGGAGAGCCTTCTAGGAGGCTTACCTGACCTGTCCTTTCCAGAGAGATCAAGGACACCCACACTCTTACTTACACTTGATGCAGGTGTTCCTCTGAAAGAAATAATTTATCCCATGAAGATATCAGTAAACTGCAGTTTCAGCTAGAAAATTTTGTCTAATAGCTAAGAGCATGGTACAGATAAAAATCAAAATTTATGTATCATGCTTCCTGGTGTTCCATGTGGATGGTTCAATACAAAGGGTAAAATTGTAGTCAATCATCATATAAAGGGCTAAAATTGTAGTCCATCATCTTTGTGTGACTAACCCCTGAAAGGCAATTCCAGAACAATCAAGTTAAGCTACCCCTTTCCTAACCACCACACAATTGTAGTCACAAATCAGTTAACTTTTAAGCAATAGAATTCTCGCTGACCAGTTTTATGAAGTGCAAGACTTTCATCTCAAACAGGAAAAGAGATCACTCACACATTGAGATTTCATTTTTTTCCTGTATTTGAATATTAGGACTGTAATTTATCAAAAAAATATATATATAATAGGAATGTAGGACCATGTAACTGAGGTTACTGAACCAATACTTACCAAAAAAAAAAAGTTACTGAACCAATTAGAAAAGGTTTACAAATTATATCAAGTATTCCACATGCTGATTTTTTTTCCTACTAAGCCGACAAAAACACAATCAATAAAACCAACACACCTTCATTTTCTTATTCAAATTAGTTTTGGATTTTGAAAAAATAAATAAAAAGAAAACACTTGTATTGAACCATCAATATCAATATTCTCTCTTCTAAATTTTTATTGGATTCTGCTGCGGTTCTTACAAGTGCATGCCATATTCCTTGTGACTCCTCCAGATAACAAGAATAACCACATACAGACAAGGCAGGTATCCATCTCATACATATTACACATTATGTAATTTATTTATTTCAATCTCAAAGCATAACTACTTAAAACTTTTCAAAATAATCTCTTGAATATTTCATCATAATTACCGCAAGTTACCACATTCAATGAATCAAAAGCAGCACTACTGAGACTATGAAACGCAAAACAAGATACGGTCTTGATCATATATCAGAAAATGTGTCAGATCAAATACGAACAAAATTTTTTCTTATGTATATACACAAAAACCAAATCAGAGATCCTTCAACATAACAACTTAATTCTGAATTTTTCACTTTCTAAACCACAAGTACCAGGGCAATCAACAAATCAATTTTGTATGTGCGGACACTAAGACCCTCAACCACAACTGTGTGTAAAGGGAAAGCGAAATTTTACTTCTTAGAAGCAGAAAGGTGTGATAAATCGGCCGCCGGTGGCTTCTCTTCCCTTGATTTCGTCGCCGATCGCAGCGGATACCGTAATTTCGAGGAAGATCCCACGGTCTTCGCTGCAAAATCAGGATCACCGTATACATGAGAAATATACAAAGCTTGTACATACATATATGTAAGTGGTTGGTGAGAGATTAGGGCATGAGTTTTAGTACCAGAGGCTGAAGATTGATCTTTCGAAGAGTCTCCCATTGATTCTTCTTCTCGGAGGGAGAGTGTGTGCCGAATTGAGACGAAACTGAAGAAATGTTTACGAGAGCCAGGGCTAGAGACAAAAGGGTATATATACGGAGTCGGTTACCGCCTGCTGGCCAAATGGCATTTGGGCGGGAAACTGGACGAAATATCAAATTCAAGAATATCTGTACTCGCGTACACCTTTTGTGTACTCGCGCCCACTCACTGCCAGCTGTCCAGTGAGAACCGTACAAGAGGTACAACTCTGATAGCAACCAAACCTCATGAACATAAAATATAAAAAAAGACGTTTGGTGTGATGAAAAATATCAAAAAATAATAAAAAGTATGACTTGAGTGATATTTAGATATTTTGTGATAAATTACATTTTTTAGAGATGAGTAGTGAAAAATATTGACTTTTGCAGAGAAATCCATCGGAACAGTTTTTAAATTTTTTTAAAAAATATTGGCAATAGGTCTTATTTGGTAGTTTGGATAACGGTGGTCACATTAAAAAAAAATTACAGCTATTTGATTAATCAAACTCGAGTTATGTAATTTTTTCTAGAGTTGTAATAGGTGTGAATGTATAAAAAGTGTTAAAGAAATTTAGAAATTTTAAAAGTTTTTCAGAATTTTTTAAAAAAATTTAGTTTGCCAAACGATCCCTTGATCCTATGAGTTTTGAACATTTTTGTTTGAGACGTGACGAGACCACTTATTTCAGATAAGTCGCTTGATGCAAACTGGATGTTATTCGGCGTCTCCTGGGTCGGACTTGTGCTCCATGACTAGAGATGATATCTTGGACTGGGCCGGGCCAAGTGATGGTAGGGGAATGAAATTTGTTGCTTTGGGCATGTGGCTAGTTTTTTCATGTGATATTGATTTGGCTACTGAGGATGCTTTGGCCCTTAATAGCAAGGACATCTTTAGAATTTCTTTTATTAACACAAAGACTCGATAAATCAGTGTATCAAACTTGTTCGTAGGCTTAGGCTTATAAACGTACACACTCCAATTATTCAGATGTAACATAACTTGCTACTAACCTCTCTTTAGGTTTAGGCCCAGACTGATAGAACAATTCATAAAAATAGTGAAACGCTAAACATATATAATGTTTTTTTTAATTAACATATAATTTTTTTTAATTAACACCAAAATCTAGCAAACCAATTTAATCAAATTAATTTGCAGGTTTAAATTTGTAAGCACGCATTCCAACTATTCCAACGTGAAATAGTTAGGACCTTATTAAGAGTGCGTGGAGTGATAAAATAAGCTAATTTGTTAGTTCGTAATTTATGCAGTAAGATAAAAAGTAAGTAATTTTTAGAATTTTTTTTATCATTTTTCAGTATTTTTTGTAACTCCAAACGAAGCGTAAACTTGTTATGAGATTTTAAAGTAAGAAAAATATTTGGATAAAAAAAAAAAAAATTAGTATAACAGTGATGTATTATAAAATTTAATTAAAAAAATTAATTATTTTTTATAATTTTTAGTGGAATTTGATATATCTCAGACCCCACATATATGTATATATTGGGAATATCATCCCTTGGACGTTAGGTACTTTTATTTTTCTTTAATTAGATAATTGATAAAATGAACTATTGTTTGAAAACAAAATTAAGTAAAAATCAAGCTACGGATAAGATAGCTGTCGTACTCCACTGATAGAAAATTTTATTAAATTTTCAGAGTCCTTTCTTGCGATCCAATCATCAATTTTTAATTAATTGTGGCATTCATTCACTTTCATCTACAGTTATTGCCTAATCAACCCCATCAGTATCTGACAGATAAGTCCCTTCAAACCGGACGAAAACGGGAGTGACGGCCCGTAGGTAGAAATGTAAACTACGCTTAAAACCGTCTGCTTTACACCATCGGTTATACCCTCTCAAACGGTAATATTTTATGTATTTTTAGACAAAAAAAAATTAGTTCTAAAATTTAAAAAAAAAACTTATAAATAAAAATAATTAATCTAATTTTTTACTCAAAAAATAAAATAAAATAAAATGAATTAATAAACAATAAAATATAACGCACTTTATTTTTTTGCTAAAAATTTTGACAAAAAAATACAATAATTTGATATAAAAGCGGCTCAAGTCAGCAAAAACAGTGTCATTTTTTTTTCATATTCTTACTTGAGTTTCGTTTCACACACCAAAATTAATTAAAATTCATTAATTTTTACTAATTTTTTTTTTACTTTCTTCCAATTAAATTTTATCGCATATCACTTTTATATCAAATTATTGTATTTTTTGTCAAATTTTTTAGCCAAAAAAATAAAGTGGGTAATATTTTATTATTTATTAATTTATTTTATTTTATTTTAATTTTTTTGCAAAAAATTAGATTAATTTTTTTATTTATAAGTTTTTTTTTTAATTCTAGAATCAATTTTTTTTGTTCAACATATGCACAAAACGCTGCCGTTTTTGCCATTTTTGTCAACCGCACCACTAAAGGTGGTAAGTGTTTTGTATTCGTTTGACTAAGACGAGATCGTTTTGAGAGAGTATAACAATAGGTGTAAAGATGATGGTGTAAGCGTAGCAATGCTCAAATGTAAATTGGCACCACTAAATATAATATATAAATATAAAATTTTTATATTCAAACTGATGTAGACTTTGCAACCCATCTGTGACGGATAAGCACCCTCTATCTGACGTGGCCTTTTGTGTAGGTGAACATATTTTTCTCTCACCATAATTGTTTGAAATTGAAATTTTTAGGTTTCGTATCAGTCTGTGCAATGATTCTCTCGAACGCTCCTACGTGACAAAGAAAGTCATGTGACAATGTAACATCAATGTGAATTCATATACACACATTTATTCATATACATGATATTATTCTTTCTGATGCTTTGAATCAATGATTTGAAGAATATGATGCATGTCTTACCCACCCAAAGGTCTCTCTCTCTCTCTCTATATATATATATATATATTATATATTATAGGAAGGAAGAGAAATTAAGAAGAATAGCAAGAGACCGGCATGTTGTTTTTGCCTCAAGGGCCCCTAGTTTTGTGTCAAGGATTCCAGAACTTTGCGGATTAAAGAGAAATGAAAGAAAATCAAATTTAGTATACAAAAAGGCTCCGTTTCAAACACTAAGTTTTACCCAAACACCCCTCCTCCCAAAAAAAAAAAAAATTACTAAAAAAGTGTTTCATTTATCAAACGGTTAAAAAAAAAATTAGTAACTTTTTTTAATTAAATTTTGTCATACATCATTTTTACAATGATTTTTTAATTTTTTATATCATCCAAATATATTTTAAAAATCTCTAAAAGTTACCAATTTTCTATTTTACTATACGAATTATAAAATTACAAATTTTATCAATTTTTACTAATTTTTTATTATTCTAAACATTCCCAAATTTTGCTTTTTTTAAAAAATTTATTTAAAATAGAAGAAAATTATTTATTTATTTAATTTTCAAAAAATAGGGAAAAGAAATTTGAACCAATAGATAATCTTCCTTAATTTATCTTGACATTAACTTTAAGATGAAAATTAACACAAAGTTGCTTTACCTCATTTTACCCTAATTTCAGAATAAATTGCACTAAATAAAGAATCTCTTTTATATTATTCTTGTCTTTATTTGTCTCTTATTGAAACAAATTACTATAATTAATTCGTTCTCCACTTAGGTGTCCCAGATTCCCACCCACAATACTTTCATGTGTCTGTTGCTTCGCAGAACAAGAGATCATTTGATTTCTTTCCTTTTTTTTTTTTTTTTTTTTACAATTTATTTATTAAAATTGTTTATCGTTTCCTAAACACAAACTCTAATCCCTCCTAATGATTTAGGGAGAAACTTTAATCGCTTCCGGTTGTATAAATACTAATATTTGTAGTGCTTGTCAATAATTTATAAAATACTTTTTTTTTTTCTTTTGAAGAATGGAATTGAAATTTAAATAAAAATACTATCTATATATATATATATTAAGAGTCTGT
>JAVXUM010000036.1:17597602-17611668 GCA_035590655.1 Pouteria glomerata
ATTGATAATTTATAAAGAGTTTTTGTTAAAATTGTTGAATTGTTTTAAACAATGTCATTTTTTTATTTAATGGTGGCTAATTTTGGGAATCAATGTTAGGAATTGAATTTCAATTTGATTTATCTTTATTTCAGTTATTCTTATTAATATATGAATTGAACAATGATTATTATGTCTTACTTTGTATCAATTAAAAAATAATAATTATTTTTTTTCTTTAATTTTAGATAAAATAAACTTAAAAAATATATTTACAAAGTTAATTTAAAAAAAACTAATAAAAAAGTTCTCTCACATAGTTTCATGAAATTATAATTAACAGTAGATTTTAAATTTAACATACAAATTAATAAAAAATAGAAGATGTTATAGAAAAGTAAAAAAAATAGACGATTTAGTTTTATAATAATAAATAAAAAGGGAGAATAATTACGATATTTGAAGTATTTTGTATTAATTGTTCTTCATTAATTACAAAACTAATTTTGTAATTTCGTAGAGTAAAAACAATGTAAATACATTTTTGTTATTGCAAGACATATTGGCAACCACATATCATTTGATTAGAATGAAATTTAGAATAGGTACAGTTGACGATATGAATCATTGGAAAAATAAACATATTCATTTTGTAATAGATCTTTTGCAAGATCAACTTGAATTGACTTTAATTCTTTTAGGAAATGTGGTTCAAGAAACTATATGTGAAGCAATTAGGGATAAATTGATACCGACTTTTTAGAATTTGATGACTTCAACTCTATTAAAAACTAGTTATGAGTCTTTTTTTAACTTGCACCCATTGTCTCAAGTTTTGGATTGAACTAATTCATTGGTACAAATAGTTCATCAAAGAAAATTAAGTTATTTTTGTCCTGTCACTTTATCTTTGCTTTTTTAATGTTATCTATAATAATTGAAGAATAAAAAACTTTCAATTGGACTTATTCTTTCAATTGATATTTTGCTTATTCTTCAGTCGGGGAAACTAGTCTGGGAAACTAACTTAGATAAGTGATTTATAAAGATATGTATAAAAAGGATATATTTTATATAACTCTTTCATGCTTACTTTAAGTAGTTATTTCAGTTTTTTACTAACTTTTTTAACTATAACCTCAGTTTTTTTTATTGATTTGAGCAAGATATGACTTATTTTGGACTAGTGCCGAAATCGACACCCTTAACACAAACACCCAATTTATATATAAAAACTTTTTATATGTCAATAAATATAGATAAAAATAAAATATAATTACCAATATAAAATTTTAAAATATTTTATAATTATTTTTTCTAAGTCGGCCGTACTAAATCTTTATTTGTAAAATAAAATTTCAAACTTAATTAACAAGTTAATGGGCACAATAGGAATACGGGTTTGTAACTTATAATTTTTTGAAAATTAAAATATATTATATTGATTAAAAAAATATAATAATAAATAGAGAAGAAGGTGACTAGCTTCGCCCATTATTCCTCTCTTATCATTGATGTAGTGTTTTGTTTTGTTTTCCCTCACGAACTCACAAAAGAAGCCGACGCTGCTGATGCGGGCGGCCAGAAGGGTTTAGAATTGTGAAGATAGCCTTCTTTACAATTGGTGATTTCACAGGATTCATCAGTCTCTCTCCTTCTCTTCGAAATCCCAATGGGTATAAAGGTAGCTCTGTAAAACATTATTCTCTGCTTTTATCTTTCAACAATTTTGTGTTCCCGCAGCGTCTAATTTTTCATCTAATTAATTTTTTTGTAGGGTTTAACGAAGCTGCTTGCAGAGAATGCTCCCAATGCCATGAAAGAGCATAAATTTGATAGCTATTTTGGCCGCAAGATCGCCATTGATGCCAGCATGAGCATCTACCAGTTCCTGGTGCCTACTTTCTCTCTTATTCTTTAACTTTTGTTTCCTTTTGCATTTCATTTGCGTGGGTGAATGGGTTTGATTGGATTGTTAATTGTTGGTTGTCTATGACTTAGATTGTTGTGGGTCGGAGAGGGACCGAAATGCTTACCAATGATGCCGGTGAAGTAACTAGGTGCCCTGACTAAAGTTTTCGACCAAATCATTTTCTTATGTTTTGTTTGTAAAATTATATGGATTCTGTATATAATTATTCCTACTAGATGAGAAGTTTCATTACTTCATATTTTCAAAGATATTATTTCCGATTTGTTTTTTCCCCTCATATTTTGAGTACCGTGTTGTTGGTCTGTTGTAGTCACTTGCAAGGGATGTTCACTCGGACTACTAGGCTTCTTGAAGCTGGATTGAAGCCAGTGTAATTGCATTCATTACTTATCATTTGTAAATGTTATATATTTAGGTTGCCTTTGGGAAAGGCTAGCTAAAAGTTACTCAGTTTTTTTGCTTTTACTAAAATTACTCTCTCACATTTTAATCTTCTTTTAAACCATGAAGGACAAAAATGTCAAATTAACAGAAAGATAAAAAATTAACTACTAAAAAGCTAATTTTTTTCGGTTCCAAACACAAAAAAGTTGGCTTTTTTACTTCTAAAATTCTACCTTAACTCTTTTTCATTGGCAAAATTTGTCATTTGATCCATTAATTTGACCTTGCAGAAGGTATATTTTTGATGGAAAACTGCTGGATTTGAAAAAGCAGGAGCTTGCAAAGCGGTATATTTGGCTTTTTCTAAAATGACCAAAATTATTCTCTCACATTTTAACCTCCTTGTAAACCATGGAGGGCAAAAATGTAAAATTAACAAAAAGATAAGAAACTAACTACTAAAAAGTTAATTTTTTTTTCTATCCCAAACACAAAAAAGCTGGCTTTTTTGGTTTTGAAACACTACCTCAACTATTTTTCGTTGGCAAATTTGCCATTTGATCCATTAATTTGACCTTGCTGTAGGTATATTTTTGATGGAAAACCCCCGGATTTGAAAAAGCAGGAGCTTGCAAAGCGGTATTTTATTTCATCTTTTATTCTGAAAAAAAAATTTATTATTCTTTTTGGACATAAAGTAAGGCCACAAATAGCTGTTACTATGGTATTCATATGATTATTGCATGCAGTTACTTAAAAAGAGAAAATGCAACTGAGGACTTAAATAAGGCCTTAGAGGTAAATGAATATTTTGTTGAAGACTCCATTATTCCATTAGCTTAATTTATTCGTTCATATTTTTTCTGTTTCTTTTTTTCCATTTTTTTCTTCATTTTTTGATTTACCATGAAATCTCTTATCCAAGGTGCTTTCTTTTGTGAGTGTAGACTGGGAATAAGGAAGAGATTGAGAAATTCAGTAAACGAACAGTAAAGGTGGGTTCTGACACTTTTCTCTATTCTATGATTTGTAAGTTATCAAGAACCCAACATCATAATTCTCAGTAAGCTGTCATTATTGTGAAGGGGATTTTAAAGAGATTGAAGCATTGTAGAGTAGAGTAGCACTTTCTAGTTTTGTGTCTTGGATACTTTTAACAATTTCTAGTTTTGAGGTTATAGCTCATTGATATTTCCTTTCTGTTTGAAAGAAGCTTACGAGGGATAAATGTAGTTGCTGATATCTTATATGGGAACCCATGATGCTGCATGATATGTATTTAGTGTTTGTACCCTTTCCCTGGAGCTGTTGATGGCTTTTTCTATATTAGTCATGAACAAGCCCACCTCCTTGTGGCTATGAAATAACTTGTTATTTTCCTAATGATTATTAAATTATTAAGGGCTGATTATGTTCAAAAATTTTTCAACCTACCACCTTTTGACCATGAAATACCCTTTTTTTTTCCCCCAATAACTGTTTCACTGTTAATGGTTGATTTTGTCCAAAATTTTCTCCTAATGATTGTTGGGGCAGTTAGCAACATTTTCTTGTAAACTTATCCTCTTATTATGGAGCATTAAATAGAATGGTTGGTGTTGGGATAATATGTTAAATTGTTAATGTGTGTATGCCCCTGAGGCTGTGCCTTTTGGTTTTTCAGGTGACAAAGCAGCACAATGAAGATTGTAAAAAACTTCTAAGGCTCATGGGAGTGCCAATAATAGAGGTGACAACATGAAAATAATTTATTGTTCTTGTGAATTTGTGCAGGGACTATCAAAATAGTTTCTGCAGAGTGAAATAGTATCCAAATAGTTTATTCAGATTGAAATAGTTTCTTCTTTTACTGGTGTTTCTTTTGAGTTTTATTGATTAGGTACTTGCATTTTCTACTCAATCAATAGAAACTATAGTTTTTATGTCTTTCTTCTTGTGGTTTTCCTAGGCTCCTTCAGAA
The DNA here is from genome assembly GCA_035590655.1 of Pouteria glomerata. Lineage (NCBI taxonomy): Eukaryota > Viridiplantae > Streptophyta > Magnoliopsida > Ericales > Sapotaceae > Pouteria > Pouteria glomerata. Next base: position 17,601,859 of record JAVXUM010000036.1, read on the forward strand.
GCGGAGGCACAGTGTGCTGCCCTTTGCAAATCTGGGGAGGTAAGGGCTCCCTTTTCATGACATTTGGTTATTTTATGTTGTATTAACTTGTCCTTCAGAAATTCAGTTATTTACAGTTATACTGTATCATTACAATCATCGTAATCTACAATGAATTCATTTGATGGGATAGAATTGTGTTTTCAAGTTCTACTAAAAATAAACTGAACCATTTCCATTGTCAAAAGATGTCCTCACTTGCCTTTGATAAATGAAATGTGAGAAATTTATAAAATATTTTTTTGAGTATTAGGTTTATGCAGTTGCCTCTGAAGACATGGATTCTCTAACTTTTGGAGCTCCTAGATTTCTTCGTCATTTGATGTATCCTAGCTCAAAAAAAGTCTCAGTGATGGAATTTGAAGTTTCAAAGGTATGTAAGAACACTGGCCACAATTATAGTTGCCTAGTGTTTTATTTGATGATTCCTTGACTGATTTTGTTTTCCAGGTTTTGGAGGAGCTAAATTTTTCTATGGATCAATTCATCGACTTGTGCATTCTTTCTGGGTGTGATTATTGTGATAACATTCGGGGTAATATAACATCTTATCCACATCATTATTGTGAGAGATATTAGAGTTTTATGTTTACGCATTCAGTAATTGATAAAAGTAATCCATTATGCATGTTCCTTTAATTTGTTCTGAAAGTGCAACTTATCCTTGAAGAATCGAAACTGAATGTCAATTTATATTAGGAGCTAACTCATTTGTAATGTTTCCTTTCCTTTCATTGCCACATTTGAGCTATTGGATCTATTGGTAATTAGGTTGAGTTATGGAAAAACATGCACTAACTAGCACAAACACAGTTGCAAGGCATCATAATATCTCAACACAAGATGTCAAATTCTAAAAAAATAGGAGACAAACATGTTAGGATATGGAAATATCTAAATATATATTTTCACACACTCTCTATATTGCAGAAGTTAATTTATGGCTTTGATTTGTTCCCTGAAGTTCTTACTTCGACAAATAATTGTAGAATTTTAAAAATGAAAATATACACATTACAAATCCATATTGGATAGACATATTCAATATTACTTCTTTATACTTTTTTTACCCTCTATTAGCTAAATATGTATGATGATTTCCTATATAGGTCTGTTATATGGACTTGTGTACAAGTGTTGGGTATGGTATATGTCTAAGAGTCGAATCCACTAATTCTCTTATTCAAGGAAACAGGGACGTGTGAAAATATTTATATTCAATATAATATTCGATAATATGGTATTAACAAGGTTTTATTAGAGTATTTCATGCATAAAATATAAGTTTTATGCATAAATTTTATACTAAAATTAAATTGTTAAATATGTTTATATGTATATTTAATTATATTGGGATTCATACACCATACCTTTACCCAAGTATCTTTGTTTGAGTGTCAAATATCCGACACGGTACATTATACATTTAGGAGAGTCCATTAACATAGGGTCTTTACAAGAGTCTAGATTAATTCCTTATCCTTTTGTTCTAGTTATAAATGAATTGACTAGACATATAATACATAAAGTGCTATGGTGTATGTTGTTTGCTGGTGATATAGTTTTAGTAGAAGAAACAAAGATAAATTAAATGCTAAATTAAAAGTGTAGAGAGAAGCATTAGAATTACAAAAATTTAGGATAAGTGGGACAAAAACTAAATATATGGTATGCAAATTTAGTAGTAGCCAAAATACAGTTGAAAAAATAGTTTGCGCTCAAGGTGAAGATATATTGAGGAGTGGACAATTTCGATTGTTAGTTCTGTCATTCAAGCAAAGAGAGAGATTGGCAGGGATGTAATGCTTATAAATAAGGCAGGTTGGACTACATGAAGGAGTATATCAGGTATTTCACATGATTGTCATTTACTTTTTAAGTTTGAAATGAAAGTTTTATTGGATAGCATTACACTTGCTGTGTTTATGATTCAGAATGTTGGGTAACTAAAAAACGTGTTAATAAAATGAATATAGCTAAGATGAGAATGTTGAAAGGGATGTGTTATACAAGATAGGATAAGGAATGATCACATTTATGAAATGGCAGAACTAGCATCAATTAATGATAAATTGAGGGAAAATTGATTAAGGTGGTTTTGTCACAAACAACAAAGATTTGTTGATAAGGGTGGAAAGTCGAATCGAGCCGAGATTTAACTTGGTTGAGCTCGCTTGAGCTTTTTAATTCGAACTTTTATGTAGGCTCGAGCTCGGCTCGATAAATAAGAATTTAGATTGGAGATCGGCTCGCGAATAGTTCGATTAAACCAAACTGATGTTTTAGTTTAAAATATAATAAATAAAATATTATAAAAAATATAATAAAAATATTATTAAAAAATATAAAAATATTATTAATATATATATATATATATTATTTTATTGAGTCTGCTCGCGAGCTTTCAAGCTCAGCTTTTCTAGAATTGAGCTTGAATTTAAATGAGCCACGAATCAAGCTCGATTTGAGCTTATTTTAGTCACTAACTGAGTTTGAGCTGAGCTTTTTTCAAGCCGAGCTAGAATAAATCACGAATAGCTCAATTTTTTTCTAGCTCTATCTGTCGAGGCATCAACTCATGGTTAATGCGATGCACGGGATAGACTAAAACTATTGTTTGTAGAAATAATAAAATAAAAAAAAGGTACGGTTCAATGTCATGGAGAAAATGACCTTTTTTTGAACGGAATGGAGATAAATGATTCGCATAACCCATTTAGTGGGGTAAAGGTTAAATTGAGTTGAGTTGAGCTATAAAATGTATAATAGCTGATTTCTTTTCTTTGTTAGTTGCATTATCAATGATGACAAACAGATGAAAAATGCTGAGTTGACCATGGAGAGCATCTATTTTAGGATGGACTAATTTCTGCAGTATTGGATTTTGCAATCTCTATTAGTATTACTTTTATTAGTTACATTGCTTCTTTATGATTATTAAAGCTGAGCATGTTGAGTCCAATAAAATCACCGATGAAGAACCTCTAACCAGAAAAATGGACTAGGTTCTCTTTTCCTTTTCCAGAATCACTCACTAAAGATAGTGAAGCAAGAGAAGTATGAGCTTACCTTTCGGTCAATCGGCATATAGCGCTTAATTTGTTGAAACTATTGCTTGGTCTTCTTGTGGAGTTAACCACATCTACTGTCTGGTCATGTGTTTGTCAAGCCCACCACCTCCATTAGTTGCATTAAGTTCTAACTCCTACCTTTACAGGCTATACTTGTTTCTCTAAAGTGTAATGCTATATCTTTCTTTCTTTCTTTCTTTCCTTCTTTTTTTTTTTTTTTTTTCTTTTTCCTTTTCTTTTTTGAACGGTGGTGTAACATTATATCACCCTTTTTTCCAATGAATTTAGTTTTTCAAAATTCTGATATTATGTATTATTATTCGTGAGACGAGTTGGAGACTGATGGTTATGCATACTCAGAGGATTTTATTTGTGTGATTTCTGTTCTTTTCACCTGTTATATTCTAAGCACTATCTTATCAGAAAGTTTTCCTTTATACCGCCATTTAGAAAAATATGGTTGAATTAAGTTTAATACTTCATTTGAACACTGAACTCTACTTCAGGTATTGGGGGCAAGACTGCTTTAAAGCTTATTCGGCAACATGGCTCGATAGAGAATATACTGGAGAATATTAACCAAGAGAGGTGCTCCTTATTTTTCACTTTATTTTGTTACAAAAATGAAATTTCAATGTCTTTTAATTGCATCCCTCCCACCACCTACAGCACAAATTTCTGGCTTTTCCACTGCCTGAGTCCATTACTCCATGTACATTGGTGGTCTCAATATTATTTGGAGCGTGAGCATGGTGTCAGAAAGAATTTTGACTCCTGCAAATTTCGTGGAATCTCATACAAGTGGTTGGGGACAAAATGATGATTTTATTTGGGGATCCCAAAATAAAGTGGAGGTTGAAGACCCCCCCCCATGGGGGGGGGGGGGGTTATGAAATGGCGAAGAGAAAAAGATCTGGATCTTATGTGGAAAAGGGCCATCGAAGAAGTATTCTGCTATTAACTATGAGGGGAGGTATTGGTGTAGTGTAGACGGTTCCATTAGTATGTTTTTCCTCTAATTAAAGGTTTCTAAGGTTTGTAGCTTTGTTTCTGAGCTGTCTCATTATATCCTTAGTGTATAAATGTATTATCCTCTATGGCACTTTTAGCTGTACTGTTCTATTTTGTTGTTTTATGTTTTAGTTATAGGCCTATGGCCCAAACTAATTTTATAGCCAATTCCAAAGTGCATATGTCATACTTTAGATATAGGTCGGTTATGAGAGTTGCTGGGTAGTGTTGTAGGATTTTTTAGCGAGCAAACAGAAGAATTTTATGTGGTCCGACTACTAGACTTTCACCATCAAGGGTGCTGCTTTGCCAAGCATTGCAACACTTGTATTGCTCTTTGACAACCGTATTTTCAAAGTTTATGCTGCTCCCATTTCGCTCACCACTACTACCTGACACAAAGTTAAAATTCTAGCTCTTCTAAAGTGGCATATCACTGATGGCTCGGGTGGCTTTCTTGGCCTGTGTCTGCTGAATATAACTAATGGGTATACAAAGTTCTTCCACAAGAGTGGGTAAACAACTCTTACTCAAACTTGAATTGGAACACTCTCCGTCTATTATCTCTAACCCTTCCATGGCCTCTCATACAATACACACAACCCCATATATATACAAGAGCTAATAATGGGTCAATAATGGAGAGGGAAACAAAAAGCCGAAATTGATGCAATGAAAAAACACCCTGCAGCTTGAATATTCTGTAGCCAATCCTTCTCTTTAACTTGATTTGTATCCTGCAGCAAATTCTTCCTGGGTCTAACTTTTGGGATGTTTGCACAGGATGTATTCACATGCCACTACTAATGATAGCACACCGCTCATTTAAGGTGTCCGCACTCTATCGTCTGAATGCACTTTGTTAGTGATGCTCATCATAGCCAGAACACAATCTCTACAACGACTCACTTCATTGTTGCCTTTGCCTTGTCTCCAGGCAATTGTGCCCTTTCTCTCAAATGCCAGCACCCTGTCGCATGCGGTACTTCACAAAGCTTCACTACTCCACTGTCAGCTTCAGTCCGACAATTATGCACTTCCTGGGCTCCTTGTAACATTAGGTCTGTGTTCCCATTGTTATGGATGATCTCATCATCTTGCCCTTGTCAATTGCGGCCACAATTCCTAGTGGAATGCTCACACCCTGGCTTGGGATGCCAAGCAAAGACATTGTTGCATCTGATAATTTTTTCTGTGCATTGAGCAGAGGCATAAAACCTCTTTGTTTTTACCAAATATTGAGTTATCCAATAATATTCATACCAAAGAAATAAAGCTTCTTAGTTTGGTACTGCGTATAAGATCATCCCAATCGTTTCCTTCCATAGTCAACATCTCATTTAGTTTCCTCTGGTCTTCTTCCTTCACATTTGGAGGCCTGACACCCTCTACAGTCCAAGGGATTGTACAAATCCTCTGCAGAACAGATATTTTCCATCCAAAGCTCTCAAATCTTTTCCATGGTCAGCAACAACAGTCTCATTTTACTTCTTGTGGAATCCACCATTTTCGCTTCACTCCTTTGGAAGCAGAATGTCCTAATTATGAATTGGTGGATGGATTTGCACCCTGTAGCTGTGCATTTTATTCCAATTTTAATATTGTTATCCTACTAAGCCAAAAAATATATATTTACACATGGGAACATAATTTAATTTTCCCAGAAGCATTTTGAGTCAGGTATTAGCATGGGGAATTTGTTTGCCCATGCATATTAAGTTTGCCCTCCTATAATTTATTCATTAACATTTTATATACGTATATGCCATTTCCATCACAATTCTAATTATATACTCTTTATGCATGCAGGTACCAAATACCTGATGACTGGCCATATCAAGAGGCTCGACAAATTTTTAAGGACCCATTAGTTTTTGCAGATGAAGAGCAACTTGATATTAAATGGAGTGCCCCTGATGAAGAAGTAATTGAGTGTAATTCAAAACTCCTGATTTTCTTTTTGTGTATTTTTGGCAAGTTGACAGTGGTTTGCATTCTTTTTGCTCTTAGGGGTTGATAAATTTTCTTGTCAATGAAAATGGGTTCAACAGTGACAGAATTACAAAGGTACTCTGGAAAATTGTTATCATAAATTTCTTGTGTTCTTGAGTCTGGGACATGTCGTTTTATTGATTATTTAGACATGACATGCATTTAAAATGATTTTGGTATTCTGATTATCTTAGGCAATAGAAAAAATCAAATCAGCCAAGAACAAGTCAACTCAGGGCGGGTATGAAATGCTTAGACAGTGATAATAACTCCTGATGTCTTGTTCTTTTATGCTTTTTTTTTTGGTAATTACTTGTTCTTGTTCTTTTATGCTTCTGTAACACATCTGTTCCACCCCCCCCCCCCTTTTTTTCTTTCTTTCTGCTTTCTCCTCAAACAGATTAGATTCATTCTTTAAACCAGTTGTTAGCACATTGGTACCCATTAAACAAAAGGTATGTTTCCATCGAGCATTTAAAACATCCAGTCATTCATTTGTTCTAAGAACTTCAGCCAATTTTTGAAGCTTCAGTTTGGTAGCACACTTCGACAATATTTGTTTGAGTTATCCAAGACAATATTTTGATCCTTCAGTTACTGATCAACATATTTATATTTCGCAGCTTCAGTTTTTAGTACACTTCAACAAAAATGTTTCATTCTAGGAATAATTAAATGAAAAAATCTTTAGAATATAAGAGGTCTATAAGCTTTGCAATACCTCCTGAAAACCATTATTGTGTGGATCAATTTCAACCCCATTAAAGAATAGTAAGGACCCATTATGTTTTGTGAATTTTTTCTTTTTGGTAATTTTATGTGAATTGTCATAATGTCCTAAATGATTTCTCTCTAATACTTGTACATTTAATAAATGCTGTTTCAATTTAATTATATATTATGTTCTCCATGCCATTATTAATGGGCTTTCTACAGTCCATGAAATTTCTTGTAATTCTAGCAACAATTGTTCAATAGTATGAGCAAATATTCAGCAGTCCTGCCCTGCTCCTATTACCTTTTGAAGTTTCATTCCTTCAGCAAATCTGTTTCCCCATATCACCGTTCCTTCATAATTTTTAGAAAATAAACATTACGTTTATGCCTGTTCCAATTTGTTAAGAATAGTCATGAATCAGGATTGCTACCATAATATTTTTGTTTGCTGGATTACAGGGAAGTAAATGCATGCTTGGATCTCCAAAATCAATAATCAAGCCTAAGATGTTCTCTCTGCACGTATGTACAAAATTCAGGACAAAAGGCATTGGCAACTTGAACCCACCAAGTCTAGCTTTGGGCTCCACGAGCTCCACACTATTGCCCACAGGTGCCTGCTTTGTCACATTAAGCTGAAAACCCTGTTGAACCTTCCCAGTGGATTTGCGTTTTTTTTTTTCTCACTTACATAGTTTATGTCAAGACATTAGATTTTGTCAGAAAATTGCAGTGTTTTCGTGATAACTGGAACTGAATTGTTGATGTTATATTAACCACCATCACCATCCGTTCTCTCTGTTCATTTACGGGATGGGGGCTCTGTTATTGTTTGTTTGGTTGGGAAATGAAATGGTAGAAGAAAGGAAGAGATAGGAGGAAGGGAAAGGTTTAGAAGAAATGGGAGAGAGGAAGAAAGGCATGGGTTTTATTATCTTTTGTTAAGACGGCTTTAAACTTGACTCTATCTATTAGTTAAATCTGTTATTACAAATGGCGATTTTCACTATGAATACACTATTAAAATTAATGATTTCAACGTATCTATTTTTTAAATCTATTATTACGAATAATGACTTTATTTTAAATACGCTTTTTAGATTGACTATATCATATGACCTATTTAGAAAAATCATTTTTTGATTTGATGATTTTAAATAACAGCTTTGGGCAAATCCTTCGCTCACTTGATATGGTATTATGGTTAGATATTTTTGGAGATGGTGTAATTAAGTTCCCAACTATAAATTGTTTTTGTCTGTGGATTCAGGGCTTTAAGTTTGTACCGTGCGAGGAAACTCCTGGTTTGGCATTGTCACTATTGAACACTTAAAATACCAACTCAGTTGTCAAGTTTTTATCCATTCAAGTTTGCCTTCATTTCGTTATTTTTTTTTTTTTTTTGAAAAAACAGGAGGCGTAACTTTAATGGGAGAAGGGAGGAAGGCATGAAAAAACACAAGACAAACATGTTAAGAGTCCACCTGTCAAAATTTTAAGTGTTAGCTGGTGATGTATATATATACATATATTTAAGATAAAAATTGTAAGCAAGCACAAGAAAACAAAACAAGCAAACAGCAGAAGAATTGAAGTTTCATTAGTATTAGGAATAAAATTATAAATGAAATAATCGAACTTGGATTAGAACTAAGAATTGAACTCGGTTAGCCGTTCCCTCTCCATCCAAATTACATAAAAGGGATGTTTTAACCCTGTTCACATCACTACTCGAATATTCGAAGCTTTCTTGTAGTTGAGGAGATCAGCAGCACCGTGTAAACTGTTGAATATGAAACCGCTTATCTTAGTATTCACTAAATGATTCAAAGTAAATCGAATCAACACCGATTTTCAATGAGCGGTGTACTCACTTATTGGCAATGGGGGTCTACTGACCCCATTTACTTCAAAATTTATGTAGGGAATAGTGTACTTATTGGGGTGTTTTTGTAAATTTGCTCCAAGAAATATGTTCCAAACATTTTGTCCAATTACTTCAACCAAATTACAAGTTTTGTCATTTTTCATCTAATATGTGTCTGACAATTTTTTATTTCATTACAGTAGATGCTTGGCAGCTTGACTTCAGTGTCATAAAATTTTAGATTCGCCATTGTTTCCAATAACTCATATCTAATTGCTTATTGCTAATTCTTGAGTTGTAGCTTAAAGATGATAGCCCTTTAACCCATTAGAGATGACGACACCTTCCGAACTCTACAGAAGTAAAAGAATGAAGCATGCTACCTTTGTGATAACATTCTCTGAACTTTGCAAAAGTAATTAAATAGAGACTCCTTCCTCTGTCATGATATTCTTCGAACTTTGCAAAACTAAAAGAATAGAGACTTCTTCCTTCGTGATGACTTTCTCGAAACTCTAAAAAAGTAAAAGAATAGAGACTTATTTATATGTGATGATGTTCTCCAAATTTTGCAAAAGTAAACGAATAGAGACTCCTTCTAAACACTGCAACAATGAAAAATTCGGACGAAGAAGTTGTTAGTTTTTTTTTTAAAATTTGTTTGAAGTTTTGATTTCCTTTTTTAACTCTTTAATTTTGTTCTTTTTGAAATTCAATTTAGAAAATAATTTAAATAAATTTCTTAATTAATATTTTGATATTAATGTTCACTTTGCAACGACCCTCAGCTCTGTTAAGCTCGACGAACGCAAAGCATATGTTACTATACCATTTAGAAATCACCAGAACCCCATGAAGCTTTGATGCCAAAAAATCATTGTCTTACTAATCTCAAAACAACAACTTCCCATCAAAACCATTGGACCCGCCCAAGAACGGCCACCAGAGCCATTTTTTCATCGCCGGAATTGCCTCTTTAAAAGCACACAGTCAACTAGTTTTTCATTAAAAAAAATAAAAAGAAAAATGTAAAATAAAACTACTTACCCATGCAGAGTGAGTCGAACGGCTTTGGAGTGATTTCGAAGACATGTTTGAATTTGTTCAGACGAA
>JAVXUM010000036.1:17633954-17650698 GCA_035590655.1 Pouteria glomerata
ACACTCAGACGAATTCGACTAATGTTTATTTACCTATCCGAGCACTGATACTCAATCGATGTGCATTGACCCGACCAACCAATCGTACAGTCGGGAGATGTGGTAAAGCTTCTCAAATAAGAAAAAAAATGCTTACGTCATGGTCACGCATATAACCATCCCCTTACATATTTCGTGATAATCGCGTATAGGGGTACTGCTAGCCCACTAACGGTTTTAATAACTAATCTAATGATATTAGTATGGGGATTTGTGAATACACGTGGCATGTCCTAATTGAGCAATGAGTATGATCTGGTATTACTCATATGTACAGTCTCCATGCAAGCGCAACGTATGATTTAGTATTATTCGTATGTACAGTGTCCATGCAGGCTCAATAGGTATCTATAAATATATCTACCTTCGATGCCCAAGTGAACGGAGGATATCTTGCTTTACTATTACTCTGCCAAAATATTCTCTTAACTTTCTTGCTAACTTAAGCATCGGAGGCTCTTTGGCAGGCACCACACCGGTGTCAATGCAGCAATTCCAGTGACCCGAAATTAATTTAGAACATTCAGTGCTCATCCAGATTAACATCATCATCAGTTGGCACCGTTTGTGGGAATCGAATGCTTCTCACTGATTTTATGGTCCAAATGAGATCTGGAACAAACACTTAAACCCAATCCCAACCAACAGTAGATATGGAGAACCAGAATGATGAGAGAATCAACGCTATGGAGAGGCAGATGCAAGAAATAATGGCTGTCACGCAAACGCTAATAACCCAGAACCAAACGTTGTTACAACAGATGAATGTTGTGCCTCCTACTGTAGCGGTCCCACCTCCACTGGTTCTGCTAGTGAACGGTGCAAACAATGGAAGTGTTATTGAGCGTAACACGAAAGAGAATGGCGCCCCTGCTAGGGCCGGAGCTGGAATTGCCCCTGCTGGGGCCGGCGTTGGAGTTATCGAAGCCCCACTGGCACAAGGAGTTGGCATTGTGGGGGAGAATGATGTCCATGAAGAGTCAAAAATAAGAGACAGAACTGTGGGAGCTGTTGTTTCCTCTGAAGGCCGCGTTGACACTTCGAGGGCTGAAACCACTGGAGTAAAGGGTGCTCAAGCTAACCCATGGTAGAGCAGTTCAAAGCTATGCAGGCTTAAATGGAAGGCGTCTTAGCGGCGGTGAGGACACCATATGCAGTGGAGAATCTATTAGGCAACACTGATTCTCCACTTACTCCAACTATAATGGCTTATCCCCTCCCGACAAAGTTTAAGATGCCACCGCTAGATTCATTTGACAGGTCCAAGATCCATTGGACCATCTAGAAACATATAAGACACTGATGCTCATCCATACTTACCTAAATGAGATTATGTGTCGAGTTTTCCCAGTGATGCAGAAGGGAGCTGCCCGTACCTGGTTTTCTAATATCAAACTAAGCACGGTCCCCACTTTCTCTGAGCTAAACAAGCTCTTTGTAAGTCATTTTATTGGCAGCCAGAAGTAGAGGCAACCCGCCACTCATCTCCTCACAATCAGGCAGGGGAAAGATAAAGCCCTGGAAGATTATGTGGGGAGATTTAACAAGAAAATTTTGGAAGTCAACAGAACAGACGAGAAGGTGGTTCTCACTGCTTTCATAAACGGACTTCGATCACCAAGATTCATAGTGTCTCTGGTGAAGAAGCCACCATCCAACCTGGCCAAGCTCATGTTCCGAGCTTAGAAGTATATCAACGTGGAGGACTCTATGAAGGCAAATAAAGATGTTGATGGAGCCTCAAGCTCCAAAACCGAGAAGAAAAGAGAGAGCGCCCCAAATAATAAAAGGGACAGCTGGGACCCCAAGAATAGGAGGTTCGACAATAGGCCAGACAGAAGGCCAAGAAGATTTGACGACCAAAAATTCGATTATCAAATGGGCTTCACTCTGTTGAACATAAGTTTGGAGAATGTGCTCTTTGAGATCCAACGTGATCATGACTTTAGGTGGCCAGCACCAATAAGGGCCTCGACAGAGAGTCGATCCTGAGCAAAGTACTGTCTCTATCATCAGGATCACGGTCATACTACAGAGGAGTGCTATGAGCTTAAGAATTGAGTAGAGGAACTTGTGCGCCAAGGGAGGTTAGGACACTTCCTTCTCAGTCGAAACAACAGAAGACCCATCCGAAGAGGTCTTGAGAAGCAGAGTCCCGACCCAGCTAGGCAAAACCAGCAACCGATTGGCAAGATAAAGGTGATATCGGGTGGTTTTGCTTCAGGAGAACATCCCCTTCCACTCGAAACAAATATGCTTGCGAGCTGAGCAAACCAAAAGAAGTCCTCGTGACAGACTAACCCGCAAAGAGGACCAAAACGGAACCCCGACCGATCTCATTCATGGAAGAGGAAGCAAATGAGGTATGCCAATCTCAAGACGACCCTCTTATTATTTTGGCTATCATTGCCAACTTTAAAACTTGGAGGATCTTGGTCGATAGTAGGAGTTCGACAGATATTTTGTATTAGGGGTGTTTGAAAAAATGAAGATCGATCGAGAGAGATTGAGACTGGTATCTTCCCCTTTGGTTGGTTTTATATGGGACCGAATCGTCCCGCTCGGTTCGATCACTCTACCAGTAATGCTTGGAGAAAGACCACTCCAGGCTACGAAGATGATCAATTTCTTGGTTGTGGATTGTCCATCAGCGTACAATGTGATATTGGGGATAACAATTCTCAATCAATTTCGAGCGGTCACATCCACTTACCATCTTCTAGTGAAGTTCTCGGCCGAAGATGGGGTCGGATGTGTCAACGGCGATCAAAAAATAGTTCGGGAATGTTACATGTCTTCCCTGAAATAGGAGACCCCTAGAGAGGCCTTGATAATAGATGGACTGGAGGTCCAGGACAAGGAAGAAATAAAGCGAGGAGGGCCGCAAGGTGAAATAGAAGATGTCGAAGTCAGTTCTCCCGGACAGAGAAGGAAAATAAAGGTGGGCGCGGAGACACCTAAACTTTTGAAAAGGAAATAAAAGATTTTTTGATGAATAACTTGGATGTCTTTGTTTGATACCACGAAAACATGCCAGGAATAAATGCAAACGTGATTGTCTATCACCTCAACATTTTTCTGACCGCTCGGCCGATAAAGCAGAAGATGAGAGTTTTCTACCCAGAGCGGAATGAAGCGATTGCCGAGGAAGTAAACAAACTAATAAAGGCAAAATTTATTTGGGAGGTTCACTACCCCACTTGGTTGTCGAATGTGGTTATGGTAAAAAAATCAAACGGCAAGTAGTAAATATCTGTGGATTTCACTAATTTAAATAAGGCGTGCCCAAAGGATAACTTCCCTCTGCTATCTATCGACTTGAAGGTTGATTCTACGGCTGGCCATGAGATGTTATCTTTCATGGATGCATTCTCTGGTTACAATCAAATAAGATGGCTGAACAAGATCAGGAGCATACGACATTCATCACCGACCGAGGACTGTACTGCCACAATGTTATGCCATTCAGATTGAAGCATGCTAGAGCAACTTATCAGTGGCTGATGAATAAAATGTTTGGAGAACAAATTGGAAAAAATGTGGAGGTATACATGGATGACATACTGGTAAAAAGTACGAAGGCTCGTTCATATGGCTGATTTATAAAAGACTTTTGACACCTTGAAAAGGTATGGTATGAAACTAAACCCAGCTAAGTGCGTGTTCGGGGTAACATCCGATATATTCCTCAGTTTCATGGTTTCCAATCGAGGGATTGAGGCAAATCTGGAGAAAGTTTGAGCAATTAGGGAAGTACAGCCCCTATGCACAACCAATGAAGTTCAGAAATTAGCAGGAAGAGTGGCAGCCCTGGGCAGATTTATCTTTCGATCAACTAATAAATGCCATCCTTTCTTCAAGGCGCTCCGAAAGGCATTTGAATGGACACCAGAATGCGATGAAACATTCCTGCAGTTAAAGCAGTATCTAGGGTCGGTGCCATTACTCAGTCACACCACCCCAGGAAAAGATTTATTTTTATACCTCATCGTTTCAACTACGGCTGTGAGTTCAGCTTTGGTAAGAGAAGAAAATGGAACCCAAAAGCCAGTGTATTATACCAGCAAGGCTCTTCGGGGGGCTGAAAAAAGATATCTGAAGTCGGAGCTATTAGCCTTTGCTCTGGTAACTGCAGCTCGGCGGCTGAGAGCGTACTTCTAAGCTCATACAATCGTGGTGCTCATAGACCAGCCTCTGAAGAATATACTTCACAAGCCAGAGACCTCTGGGCGATTGATAAAGTGATCAGTTGAGCTGAGCCAGTTCGATATCTAATACCGACCGAGGCTAGCAATAAAGAGGTAGGCTGTGGCGGACTTCATTGCAGAATTTGCAACCCAACCTGCAAACCCAATCCCAGAAGAAAATCCTGATGAATTTTGGATCTTGAACGTGGATGGTTCCTTTACTAATAATTTTGGTGGTGTCGGCATAGTCTTTATTTCTCTTGAGGGTCATAAATTTGAGTATGCTCTGCGGTTTAAGTTCCCCGCCATGAATAACATAGCAGAATATGAATCTCTTTTGGCTAGTCTCTGGATAACCCAAAAAATAGGGACAAAGCAAATAAAGGTGCAAAACAATTCTCAGTTAGTAGTAGAATAAATGCAATAGGAATATAAAGCCAAAGAAGAACACATGGCCGAATACTGTGAAAGGGCGAGCAGTTTATCCAGAAAGTTTTTCAAGTTCCAGCTACAACGAGTTCCAAGGCTCCAGAATGAAGAGGCTGACCGTTTGGCTAGAATTACTTCTTTGGGGAAACAAAGTTCAGAGGTGCCGATCGAGATACTTCAATCTCCGAGCATCCATATGCCAGAGCTTAATCAAGTGGAAGATGAGGCGTAGTAGGCCAAACCGATCAGAGCTTATTTGAAAAATAACATTTTGGCAAAAGATAAGAACGAAGCACGGAGGATCCAGTATAGAGCAAGCAGATACCTAATCATGGATGGGATTCCTTATAAGTGAGAAAACAGTTCTCCATTGTTACATTGTTTGAATGAACAGGAAGTTGACTACGTTATACGAAAGATCTATGAAAAGGTCTACGGCAACCACCCAGGAAGCAAAGCATTGGCTGGCAAAGTTCTGAGGGCGGGCTATTACTGGCCTACTTTAGAGACAGATGTTCGAGAATTTTTAAAAAATGTGACAAGTGCCAACAATTTTCCAATATCACGAGACTGTCGGCTCAGGAGTTAACGCCCATCCAATGTCCTTGGCCATTCACACAGTGAAGTATTGATATTATTGGGCTACTCTTGCTGGGGAAAGGACAGAGGAGGTTCGCAGTGGTTGCTATTGATTATTTCACGAAGTGGGCAGAAGCTGAAGCCCTCCCAAGCAAAACAGAGCAGAATATAAGGAAGTTCTTATGGCAAAACATTGTACTCGGTTTGGTATCCCAAAAGTAATCATCACTGACAATGAAAAACAATTCGAGGAGAGGCAGTTCAACAGGCTCTGTGAAGAATTTAGGATCAATCATCACTATTTTTCTCCCTAGCATCCTCAAGCTAACGGTTAGGTCGACGTCACCAACAGATCCCTCCTCAAGATTATCAAAACAAAATTGGAGAAGCTAAAGAGCTTTGGGCGGACAAGCTTCCCAATATTCTTTAGGCGTACAAAACGACAGAGCGGACCCCAACTGGATAGATCCCCTTTTGCTCTAACTTATGGAACCGAATTAGTGATCCCCATGGAGGTTGGTCTTCCCAGTCATCGAACGTTGACCTTCAATCCAGATCAGAATGATGAGTTGATGAATGAAGAAATTGACATGTTGGAGGAAAAAAGACTACAAGGTGCAATTCGAATGGCGTCCTACCAACAGAGAATGCGTCAATATCACAACTTAAGGGCACGGTCGAGAGAGTTTACTACTAGAGACCTGGTGCTGAAACGGGTCAACCAATCTATAAGGGATCCACATGAAGACAAGCTGGGCCTGAACTGGGAAGGACCTTACGAAGTGCTCGGCTTCACCAGAAGAAGAACTTACCAATTGAAGCCACTTGGGGGTAAAAAGCTACGTTATCCTTAGTATGCAGAGTATCTTAGGAGATACTATGTTTAAAATTTAATTTTTGAATTGTAATTTTATTGTCGTAAATTAGCATTTATCATTAATTACATTCATTATTTGAATAGGACTCAAATATTTCTACTTTGACATCTCGACCATATGGATGTTTATATTTAAGGTTCTCAATCATTTCGACTGCGGTGATATTTCTACTATAATAATACTACTACAATGATTCTACCTCAACTATTCAACTATATGGATATTTCGACTATGATGATTCGACTTCAATGGTTCTACTACAAGTTTATCTACTCAGCTCATATAGCAAAAGGCTCATGAGGCCTAGGCCCATGTGGCAAACATTCTTGACCAAGTTCACTAGACTGGTCTGCCATGAGATATCATTCGGCTCGAGTGACCAAACGGGAGAAATTAACACTCGACCAAAATGGCAAAAAATAATAAAAGCGATAGGGTACCCTTAAAAAATCTTGTTCGGCTCACGTGGACTAACAAAGAGAATCGACAAATAAAAAATCGACATGAAAAAGCAACAGAAATAATTCAACACAGTCGCCCAAATGGGATGATGGTCTACATAACCTACATAAAAAGTGGTATGGTGAAGCAACATGGTGAAATATGTTCGATCGTGCCGATCGAGCACAAACAAATGAATGACCTTAAATAATAAGGTAAGCATCGTCTCGCTAACTTAGCAACATAACTATTGTGGCAGCGAACTCTGAATCAAATAGCAGCTATGTTTCTTTTTCATTTAATGTTAAAGTCAATAAGGCAAAACCGAGCAGGTAAAATATAATCAATAATTTTCAAACTGAGTGACGTTGATTTTTTTAACTATTTTAATGATCACTAAGAGGCTCGTTTAGCAATTTTCATGGTTCTTTTTAGCCCATATGGCCATCAAAGCCTAGCTGATTCTAAATTAAACAAGTTAAACTTTGGTATACTACCATCACTTATTTTGTTTCGAGAAAATTAGTGCACCCAGATGGCAAGTTCGAATTGGTTTACAATAATCAGTGTAACAAAACATATGTCCCACAACTATATGAAAATTAAAGGAAAAAGAATAACATAGCATGCATGGATAGGAAAATAGGAAACAAAATATAAACTTCCGTTGCAAATCTATGTCCATTACAAGTTCTTTGTTAAAAAAAAAAAAAAACAGAAGAAGAAGGAAAATTTTTGAGTCGGCAACTTCTTCGATTGTTTGATCAGTAAATTGTTCAGTCGTCTGGTTGGAAGCTTGTTCGGTTGTCTGATTAGGGGTTTGGTCAGTCGTTTCCTGATCGCCAACGTTGTCCTACCCCGCGATTAATTCAAACCCCTTCTTAACAACTTTGTTTGCTCTAAAACGATTCTCTTGATCCACGTTCCTTTTTCTCCCTTCACATTTAGCAGTTTTGGATTCCACCGATTGGATCTTGGAAATACCGATATCGGGAAATGAGGATTAAATCTTTACCTTGGCATGATTAAATCCCTGCTCGAAGACAGGGAGCCTGATAGTCATCTCTTGACCTGAAGTCCTCGATGGCTTTTTTCCCTGTCTCC
Organism: Pouteria glomerata; assembly: GCA_035590655.1. NCBI lineage: Eukaryota > Viridiplantae > Streptophyta > Magnoliopsida > Ericales > Sapotaceae > Pouteria > Pouteria glomerata. Next base: position 17,641,612 of record JAVXUM010000036.1, read on the forward strand.
TGCAACTCCTCCGAGAGCTCGGTAACTTTCTTTTTAAGTTCTTTTTTGTAGTTGGTTACCTCGTTGAGCTCCCTCCACAAACTATTTCGTTTCTTGTCCAAATTTTTATTCGCTGCCATAACTATGCAATTATAGCGCAACACTTCATCCCTTTCATGCTCGGCAACAGTAACGAGCGCTTTGGCTTCTTCTAGTTTTGTTAAGTACTCTCGTTCTTTGGCCTCGAATTTCTTTTTCCTAGCCTTGAACTCAAGCACCAGCGATTCATTCTTGTCTTCTCGATATGAAAAGCCTTCTCGATGTTGGCCAGCTGGGAGTAAAGAGTGAGAGATCAGATCATCGTTTGCATAAGTCCAGTGCAAGTGAGTTAGATGTCATAAACAATTATGTTTATGATGAGAGGAAAAAAAAAAAAAAAAAAAAGAGGAGACTAACCCTGAAAAGCTCATGGTTATGTTCGTAAACCATGGCAGAGTTATTACTACGCCGAACGGCCAAAAGATCGGCTTTTGTCACTGAGGCATGAAGCTTTTGCCACGCCAGTTCACTACTGGCTTCTAGGGTCTGCCTCGAGGAAGCCCCTGCTTCAGACCCCGACCCAGAAACTTGAAGTCTGATCGGTGTGGGGGGAATCTCTAGTAAGTCTCCCTTGGGAGGGGAGCTACGGAACTCCTTTAAGGGCCTCGTTCCCACATTTGACATTTGCTCGGTCGGGGATGGAGGAGAATGAGGAAGAGAAGCATTTTTCGGTGCCGCGGGTTGGGACTTGGTTATCCTTGCTTTCTTCAGGGTAGGTGGTTTATCTCTCGTCTCTTTAGAGGGTTGTTTCTTGCACATCCTCTTAAGATAGCTCATGTCGAATGCCATCTCCGTTTGTTCGGCTTGCTCGGGCTCGACAACTGATTGATCTACAACATTTAAGTTGAAAATTTAGAATATATAAATAATTCAAAAAGTGCTCGAAATATTTAAATCTAAACTCACTTTGCTCACGTTCTGCTGTTACAGCCTCTCCGGTTGGGTCTGGGCCAAGCAAATAAAAGGCTAGATTCTTAGCTCTGATCAAGAATTGAGCATCCCGAATAGTGTGGTGTTTATTTCGCCGAACAAGCTCTTTCTGCTCTTGAGTAAGAGTAGTTTGTTTCCGAGCTGGTTAAATAAAATAGCCGAGTTAGGACGCTGAACCCTAATTTGAGCTTTTAGAACAGAAAGTGCAAGAAAAGTGAGGGACTAAAGCTTGACATACCCTTTAAAGTGGGTTGACCCCATATCCGATGAACTCTAATCATTCTATCTTCGTCTGATTCCCTTGCTTGAAATTCCCATATACTCCTCGGATAAAGAAAATTTTTTTTTTCCATCTTTTGTGGGAAGTTGGCATTCCGGTCACAAAGTTGAACTCTGTCTTTCTTGTAGAGAAATACCACCAGCCTGAACCCCTTTTAGTGACTTTGTGGAAGTGAAAAAAAAGGTTGGTTGTTAATTCTTCCCCAGTTGCGGCTTTCCAAAATACTGCACAGCCTATGAGGATTCTCCAGCTGTTTGGGGGGATTTGACCTAAAGATAAGTCAAGCTGACTCAACACTTCCTGAACGAGCCGAGGAAGAGGAAAACGAAGACCATCGATGAGAGCAGCTTCATAAACGGCAATCTCGCTCCCTCTTGGCGTGCAAGGCGAATCATGGTCTCCCGGTTGCCTCGGGTGGACATCCGACGGGAGTTGGAAATGAGCAACAATTTCTGAAAGCCTTTTCCTGAAGATTATTGATTTAATGCTTTGTACTTCAAAAATACTCTCTCATTTTCTCCCTCGTCACTACTGCTGCTACTGCTACTAACTATTCGAGCACGCTTTCTCTCAATCCCTGACTCGAATGCATCAACAATCCGGCCACTTATGCTGGCTGGAATCGGATTTTGGTGATGAGGGAAAACGAGACCGCCATCGTTACTTTCTGTGCTCGATGAATCGACCCTTTCGACCCTTTCCATGGCCACCGAAGCGAAAACTTGCAAAATGCGACAGGAAGAAAAGGTAAAAATTACGCCTCCCACTATTACTCGAAGAAATCTGGGGTTCCCTATGAAATCTCTCGGCTCTGATAAAGTTCTTTGGTTTTCGTAAAAGTAAACGTAGCGGTTTAACAACATAAACATACAATTGGTGAAAGACGAATGAAAACTTGGGTTTTTACTAGAGAAGTTTTGCAACAATAAGAGTCTTGTTCGTTGTGTGCGTATCAATGGCGACGATTCTTCTAATCGCAGATTCTGGTTGTGTAAAAAGTCCCTGGTTCTTCTAATCGACTATTTATTAACCGCAAATTTTTAATATTATTTTCAAAATTAACGGTTCAAATGTAATACCCAAATCAACAGTTCATATCGACGGTCGTTTCTGTTACCTGACATCTACCCAATGGTATTACAATGCGTAACAAGGAGGTGAAACGGCCGCGTACTTTCACCGTACTCTTACCTATCCGGCTGCGTCTGCATTAAGTGTGTGTGTTCATTTTTCAATTATTTTGTATATATATGTATATGTGTATGTATGTTTAAAGTTATTAAAAGGCCCTCCGTCTCCTATCTTGACCAATTATGTCTAAAGCATTTGATTAATTCGCCGCGTAATGACCTAATTTGATAACCTGGTCTTGCGATTTCTTCGGAGACTAAGGAATCAAGGGCATCTGATAGAGTGCACCTGACCAACCTGATTTGATTGATCGACCAGTTAGATGTGGATAGCAGATTCTTTTCGGCCACTTCCATTGACCCAAGGAATCGGAGGCATCTGATAGTGTGCACTCGACCGAACATCCATACCCGATCGATGGTTACACCTGGACGAATTCGACTGATGTTTATTGACCTATCCGAGCACTGATACTCGACCGATGTGTATTGACCCAACTAACCAATCATACGATTGGGAGAAGTGACGGAGCTTCTCAAATAAGACAAAAAATGCTTACGCCATGGTCATGCGTATAACCATCCCTTGACATATTCCGCGATAATCGCGTATAGGGGTATTGCCAGCCCACTAACAGTTTTGATAACTAATCGAATGATATCAGTATAGGGATTTGTGAATACACGTGGTATGTCCTAATTGAGCAATGAGTATGATCTGGTATTACTCACATGTACAGTCTCCATGCAGGCCCAACGTATGATTCAATGCTATTCGCATGTATAGTGTCCATGCAGACTCAATAAGTATCTATAAATATATCTACCTTCGGTGCCCAGGTACACAAAGGATATCTTACTTTACTGTTACTCTGCCAAAATTTTCTCTCGGCTTTCTTACTAACTTAAGTATCGAAGACTTTTTGGCAGGCACCACACCAGTGTCAAGGCAGCAATTTTAGTGATCCGGAATCAATTTGAATCATCCAGTGAGCATCCAGATTAACATCATCATCAACTCTTTTTCTAACTGAATATTTCTATTAGTGATATTATTTTTTCTATTCTTTAGAATAATCTTGGTTGGAAGAAGGAATGATAGAAAAAAAGGGAAGAGTGAGAACATGAACATTATTACATAACTAAAAAGTAAGGCGTGAAAAGGTTATGGCCTATCTAGTTAAAATAGTAAATCCTTTAGAATTTTTATAATTGTAAAATTGTTATTTTCTTGTCAAAATGAAGTAAAAGTTTCTAAAAAAATATCATTTTTTGTAAGAGTACCTTTAAATAATTTATTCACACTTATGGACTACAAGAAAAATTATAGATAAAAAAATTCAGCCTAATTGGTTGCATATAATTTTCATTAGTGAAAGAGTTAATTGTACTGACACTTCTTTAATTATAACAGATTTTTAATTATCATATTCATCTATTAACTGTTACACTTACGAAATTTTTCATTACCCTCTTTACCTATTAATACTCTATTAATAAAAGGATTAATTACATTAATGCCTTTTTAATATTATCAGATTTTTAATTAGCATCTCCATCTATTAACTCTAACACTTTGACCTGCTTATTTATTTAAAAAGGCCTTCGCTTAAATATCGCTAAATAAGTTAAATGAAATAAGGTCAACAGTTAACTTATTAAAATATAATTTTATTAACATCAAAATATTTTTAAATATAAGTAAATAGATAAATAAATAAATAAATTTATACGTATACACATACATATACATATAAATTTTACGTCACGTCATAGAGTGGACCTATCAAGTTTACATGGTTGGTAGGTCAATTTTCATCCATTGATTTTTTGGACCCTAATCTGACCCAAGCCGACGAGCAGATAGTCGGTGGAGGAGTTAGGTCTGAGAGGAAGCAAGCTTGAACTGATTAGTATACTGAAATTTCTTAAAAATTTTTAAAAATTTCTCTTATTGAATGAATTACGAATTTACAATTTATCTCATTTTATTTCACTTTTTTATCACACCAAACACTTTCTCATTTTCCTTTTATAAGATAAACATACATGCATTTTAATTAGATATTAAAAACAGTTATTGAAAATGGACAAAACATCATTCTAAGAACGAGTTTTTTTTAATACATAATAATAAACAAATGGGGAAAGGAAAAGACGATATTACTGATATTTTTATTCTAATTCCTTAGAAAGAGATTAGAATGGTAACTTAAAAAAAATAAAATTCAAACCAAAATAAAGAATAGTAACTAAAAAAAATACTAATAAAATAATGAATTAAAATAGAAAGGAAGTCTATCGAAATAGAGAAAAACTCAGTAAATAAAATCTCTAGTAAATCTTGAAACTATAACAAAAAATAATAAAATTATTACATATGAGTTAAAACTCAAATTTGAATACTAGATAATCTAATAAATGTCCTAAAAAAATATAAAACTTGTAAAGTAAATTATAATATAAATAAAAAATCCAATAATTTTTTACCATATGTTATACTCTACCAGATAAATACAGTGGTATTTGGCTCACTAAAAATACAAAAGAAAAGTTATTTTTATTAATTTTTTAATTTTTTCCATCAAACACAAATCAACTTTTATTAATATTTTTTAATTTTCTTTAGTTTTTTCTATCTCTCTAATTTTCTGTAATTTTTATAAAATTGTACCAAACATCTAATTACCACCTGAAGTGTTACGTGCCGTCAGCCTCTGGCGTTGAGGGTAGAAGTGGCACTTCGGGTTGAACCATGAAATGGGCTGGTTTGAAATGGAGCCCATAAGGGACAGGGAAGACGCCACAACGTGCATGGCACGATTGGTTGCTTTCTGATCTTGTCTAATATTGAGTTGTTCAGTGTAACGAAAAATAATAAAAATATAATTTAAATAATTTTTTGACGTTTAATATATAATCATTAAATTATATTTTTTTAAAAATAAATAGTAATTTTTTTTATTTTTATTAGCTTTTTATTAAAAAAAACCATCAAGATGGTTTTTTAATCCGTCAAAATAGTTTCATATTAGAATTTATAAGAAAATTATTAAAATTTGTGAAAAATTATTAAAATTTATAGAATATTATTAAAGTTTGTATAACATCTATTAGAATTTATAAAATGTTATTAAAATGTGTAAATATATATAAATTTATTTTAATTTTTACAAAATACAAAAAAATATAAATGTGTTAAAAAATTAAAAAATTTTCACAGCTTCTTTAGTGCTTTTAATCGCACCGAACACCTAAGCATTTTGAATTGAGTAGAGCTCCATTGGAAAACATCTAGACGTGAAGTGTGGGCAAGGCGACAGAGTCAGTTTGGCCGAGGGCGGTGCATGTGGCTGTGTTTTGGGTGGTTGCTGCCGAACGGGCGGTCGATCGAGAATTTTGTGATTGCTTCGTGATGTGGACCGAACTATATATTGCCTTGGCCCGATTGGTGTGCCAAATATCGAGGTATTGACTCTTAGGGGTCTCTGTGGACCCATTTACAGTGTTTTAAAGGATGGTAGAGAAAAACTTTATTTAAAAATTTTTAATAAAAAATTAAAAATTTTAATTTGATTGTATTTTAATGATATATAATTTTTATATTTTTAATTTTATTTTAAAAATAATTTTAACATAATTAAATTATAATTATTAAATTAAATATAATTAAATCTCAACCTTCGATTTTTTCACTACAATTTTTGCTTTACTGTAATCTCTTACCGCCAAAGATTGACAACAGTGTAGTGTAGTGCTGTGTTTAGAGGTGTATAAATTAATATAAATTTATGAAAATTATGATTTTGTAATTTATATTATAAATAAAAAAGTTTGAATCATATAAAGATTTATAAAAGGTTGTAGAGGTTTAGAGAGCTTCAAACAACCTTGGTGCTTGGTTTGAAGTAAATTGGTAGGAAGGAAAACAAAAAAGATGAAAAGAAAAAGGAAAAGGATTAAAGGGTTATTTAACTATTTATTTTGTTTGATTTGAGGAAAGAGGTTGAAGAAAGAAAAATTTAAAGAATAAAATGAAAGTTAAAGAAGAGAAAAAGTAAGGAGATGGGAAAGGAAGATGTTCAAGAGAGAGAATATTAGCCTAGACTTCTTTTTCCCAATAGGCCAGTCAAGTCTACGAAAAAGTTGTTAATGTAGAGATTTTTGAGCTTTTTACATAGATAAGAGTGAATATACCTTTGTTGGATGCAATCATGTAAGTCCTATCCTATGCAAAATTTCTCAAGAACTTATGCATTGTGAAAAGAAAGTTGAGTGTGAAAGAGGGAGCATTTATGACAAAGCAAGTCAATGCTATTTTGCAATATAAGGCACCTACAAAATATAATGATCTTGGTTGCCCCACCATTTTGCATTATTAGAAAGCATAAGGTCAAGCAAGCCCCCTTAGACTTGGGTGCCAGTGTCAATCTTGTTTCTTATATTATCTATCAATAACTAGGGTTAGGTGAACTAAAACCTATTAGAGTGACAGACCATTTTGTTAAGACTTCGAAAGGGATAGTAGAGGATATTCTTATTCAAGTTGATAAGTTCTACTTTTAAGTAGATTTTATCGTCTCAAATACCCAGCCCATCCAGTGTTAGACAACTCCAATAACTATCATTTTTGGTACGCCTTTCTAGTAACTATTAATGTAGTAATCAATTGTATGACTAGTCTCATGAGGATATCTTTTGGGAATATGGCAGCAGAGGTGAATATATTTAAGGTGTCTAAAAAACCAGTGATAGAGGATGATATTAGATAGGTAGACTTAGAGCAAACAATGATTGAGGAATATTTTGAGAAAGAGTTCACAAAAAATCCTTTGGAAAAGGCATTGATGCTTAGTAAGTGCAATAATTACATTGATGAGGTGAGAGATGAGGATGTAAAAGAGTGTTAGAATGGCTAAATAGTGCCCCAGCCATGTCTATAGCTCAATCTAATCAATCTTTCGAGGTTATCTTTCCTTCTCTAGTTAAGTCTGTGCCTTCACTAGAATAACCTCCCAAACTACATAGAAAGCTTTTCCCAAGTGAGCTTAAGTATGCTTTCCTAGATAAAGATAAGTCTTATCTAGTGGTTATTTTATCCCAACTTACTGATGATCAGGAGAAAAGTTCAGTTGAGCTTCTTAGGAACCATAAGAAAGTGATAGGGTAGACTATAGCTAACTTTCATAGGATTAGCCCCCTCAAGTGCATACATTCTATTTATCTTAAGGAGGGTGTGAAACCCGCTACACAACCTCAAAGAAGATTGAATCCAAACATGAAGAGGGTAGTTAAGAGAGAGGTCCTGAAGTTGTTAGATGCTAGCATATATCTTATTTCAAATTACAAGTGGGTTAGTCCTACCCAAGTCGTTCTTAAGAAATCCAAAGTCACAATAGTTAAGAATAATAATGAAGAGTTGGTGCATACCCAGATTCAGACTAGGTGGCGTATGTGCATTGAATATCAAAAAATTGAATGTTGTGACTAGGAAGGACCACTTCCCTTTATCTTCCTTAGAGTAAGTTTTAGAAAGGGTAGTAGGTTGATCATTTTATTGCTTCATTGATTGTTATTCCAGTTATAACCAGATTGAGATTGCTTTTGCCAATCTCCAAAAAAAAAATGTAAATCCCATATCCATTTAGCTCAGGTAACGGATCGAATTTGGATAGGTCTACTGAGATGGCCATCCTTACCCTTAACTAGAGCCACATTATCCTCAATGTAAGGTACACAAAACTCATGAAAGAGATTAGAAAATAAGTAAGCATGATCAAACCTAAACAAGTGCACATGTAATAGCTAAGCAAGTTCGACCAAGATAAGACTACTTTCATATGCCCTTTTGGAAATTTTGCTTATCGATGCATGCCTTTTAGGTTATACAATGCCCCTGTTATGTTCGAAATGTGCATGATAAGCATCTTTTGTGATATGGTCGAGAAAATTTTAGAAGTTTTGATGGATGGCATTTCAGCATATGGAGACAATTTTGAATTGCCACTAGAAAATTTGAGAAAAGTGCTAAAGAGACGTGAAACAAAGTGTCTTGTGCTAAATTGGAAAAAATGTCAATTCATGGTTACTCAAGGGATTGACCTAAGATATGTCATTTCTTCTAAGGGAATAGAGGCAGATAAAGCCAAAATAAAGATCATTCAGATGTTGCCTACACTTAGATGTGTCAAGCATATCTGGTTTTTCTTAGGACATATGGGTTTCAATCATAGGTTCATTACATCTTTTAGCTAAATAGCAAAGCCTTTAACTAAACTCTTCGCTCAAGACGCTCTATTTGAATGGATGTCACATTGTTAAGAGGCATTTGACAAGCCAAAGACTAGCCCCACATCAGCACCTATCATGTAGGCACCTGATTGGTCCTTACCCTTTGAATTGATGTGTGATGCCAGTTGACTGCGTTAAAATATTGCGTTTAAACATAACCCCCAAGTATAAGGGCGTGCGGTGTAGTTTTACCTAATGGTTCTAGGATCGTATCCACAGGAAATTCTACAGTTTTAGTTCCTAAGTTAATTCTAAGTTTTCTAATTTTAAATTACTGAAAAATAAATTTTTGGGGTTTTAGAAAGTGAATTTTCTACTTAGTTTCCTAAATAGCTTTAAATAAAGACTTGCAAAAATAATTCTAATGAACGAAAATTG
>JAVXUM010000036.1:17683449-17697857 GCA_035590655.1 Pouteria glomerata
AAAAATATAAAATTTCTAATCTAATTTTTATTTTTAAAAACTGTAATATTAAAAATAACATGTACTGCTGTTGTATGTCCCAATCTGATTGGTCCAAAATCAAATTTATGTTTTCTGAACTTAAATTATTAATGTTCCACGAAATGTTAACTTATTAATATAAATTGTTATCATTATCTCCAATTAAATTATTGTTAAAAAAAATATTTCTCTATTAGTCTCCTTATTTCCATCAAAAAAAAAAAAAAAATTAACTTTTGAAAGGTAAGCTAATTTTCTATTCCGAGGAGATATTTTTAATTTTAATGCTTTGGTTATTTTCTACACAGTTTTATACTATTCAAAAATAAGTTGGATAGATGAGAATGAATCGGAGCGGCTTGAATTAACTCAGACTGTGGATTGTTTTTGGACACTTGCCTCGTCCAAATCGACACGCGAGTGTCAACCTGCTCTTGACCCGGGCCGGCCCGCCTCCGTGCCCCCCTCAAGTCCTTGCCGCGAGGAACAATTCCCAACCCCCCCCCCCCAAAGGGTCAAAAAAAGTTCCATTGAAACTTTTTGTAATTCCATTTTGTTCCCACAAATATTAAAATCACGTCCCAAAATACAACTTTGGGCTTTTTGAAAATAAAAAAAAAAAAAAAAAAAAAAGAGAAAGTTTTAGTAATTTTGATTTTTCTTTTTTTTGGGCATTTGGCAACACCTAAAAATTTGTTAAAAATCCTTAAAAATTTCTCCAATTTTTTTTACCAAACAATCAAAAAATTTTTAAAATTTTTTGAAGTTGCTAAAATTTTTAAATTTTTATTAAACACATAAAAAATTACACTTAACAACTTTTGTCCTGAAATTATAAAAAATTCCTAAAAATCGCTTCAAAATATGCCCTTCGTGTAAAGTTATATATATATATATATACACTTGTTGTAGTGTTTATTATCATATTTTTGCTTTTACTCATCAACCAGCTAAAATTAATTTGGTTTTGAAAAAATATATAAATGACAAATATTATTATCATTATTATTGCCTTAATGAGTATATATTTGATAAATATTTTAAATAATTATTTTTTAAGGTTTCTATTATTATTACATAACTCAAACTTAGAGACAGGACATATTCGAACGAAGTTGAGTAACTTGTTTAATCAGTTTCTGCATGCTGTGTCAGAAATTTGAGCTGATAGAATTCACTCGAATGTGGAACGTGGTTGAATGACCTGCTTAAATAATTTTCGTGTACTGTGTTGAAATTTTGAGTGGAAATTAGTAAAAATTGGTAAATATGCATGAAATACAAATAACCAAAAATTTGTAAAAATTTTGTTGATATTTGTAAATTTCTTTTTAACTTTTGGTCTTCCAAACAACATCTTAATGGGTAGGGATGTTTAACAAAAGGATTATTTTGAAATTTCTTAACTAAAATAGTATTGTGTTTCTATATATTAGCTCCACTTTACGGAAATGGTGATATGTTATTGGAAGAATAATGTTAACAATAATTCCCAAAATATTATTTTCCTAGTTTTTAGCTATATACCAAACCACTTAAAAGTGAAAATTGAGATAAGAATTAAGGCTTGATTTGGCAATTAAAAAAATTAGCTTTTATATAGCTAGTTACTAGCTGGCTACAAGAAAGTTAGCAATTTTTTATGTTTGAGAAGTTCAGCTAATTAGCTTTTTTTGTCCTAACTTTTCTAAAATATTTGTCTATGACATTTATGCTCTTGATACTTCACACTATCTTCTAACATTACCCTTGAATATACAAACGTCTCAGCTCAAAAAAACTGAAAGAATGATGCGAAAGGGGCCGACTCCATTTAATTGGTAGAAGAACTCACATGCCTTCTGTTCAAAGGGTCGACCATTTTTCCTGAAGGGTTCGACCCCATATTATTCGTGTTAGGACTCACCCGCTTTTAACAAAAGGGGTTGACCCTTTTTCGGGGAGGAGTCGACCTCATTTTATTGGTAGAAGAACTCACATGCCTTCTGTTTAAAGGGGTCGACCCTTTTTCCCGAATGAGTCGACTCCATTTTATTCAATAACCAATATATATATATATATATATAGAGAGAGAGAGAGAGAGAGAGCGAGACGAACCCTTGAGAACAGAGGCAAAGCGCTCAACCTGTTCAATGGTAGAAAAAATGGTCAGCTGTTCAATGGTAGAAAGCTTAGGACTAGGGAGAGTCTTGAGAATCTGCTTCATTAGACAGTCCACCCCCAACCATGTTGATTGATTTCTTTAGAAAATCAAAGGAAGAAAAAGAAGAAGGTGGTTTGATCTGGGGCACTAGGAACCGATGTTAGGGTTGTTTGCTAGGGATTCGTCGTGAAGATGAAATACAAATAAAGGGTATATTAGTAATTTGGCCATCATTTGTTTTTAACTGCTATAGTAACAATTTGGTAGTTGCTGCAATGACAAGTTCCCAAACGATGCCTAAAGCTAGAACCCCCAAAAGTTGGAAGGAAAAAAAAAATCTCCTTCCTACCCTAAAAGAAAGTGAAGAACTAGAAGGGCCAATGAATTGTAGCTTAAAGAGGGCAGGGGAGAGACTGCGAAAAATAAAAATAAAAAAAGCAACTATATTAATTACTTTTTGAAATAATGATTGAATTTAATAATGATCTCATTTGTATGATCTTTAAGATAATTACATTAATTTTAAATGAATAAATGAGCTTAATCCGTTTTTCCTTTTCTTTTTTTCTTTTTTTTTTTTTTTTTTTGTTTAAATGCATTCCTTTGGCCTTTTGAAGAATTTAGGATTTGGACTTCTGCAAGATAAAATTTAACTATATATATATATGCATATAAATAAGAGAAATTAGGAAAAAAAAATATTTAAAAAAATTTGAGGTTCCATCAATAAAAAAAGAAAGATGAGAGAGTCAGATTTTAAATATTATTTAATCATATTCAACATAAATAGAAAGATATATCAATATAAAAGAGTACGTCAATTCAAGTATAAGCGATGAAAAAGACAAAAAGTAATATGAGATGATATAAAATAAAATTGTGGGGAAATAATAATTTTTTGTTTTTTTAATAATCTTATTCGAAACATAAACCATGACAAAGATTAACTTACTCTAACTAATTTTAACTTAAGGCCATGTTTGGTACGTGGGAATGGAATGAAATTCATTCCTACTTTAACTTATTCTCATATTTGGTATTAAAAAATTAAGTTATAATGCTATTTTATGGGAATAGTTATTCCCACATTAAGTGGGAAAAAAAATTTCACACTTTAAATGATGGAATGGCTATTCCATTAATATCAAAATTTGATCCAAAAAGTAAAAAAATAAAAAATAAAAAAAAAAACTCCTTTATAATAAAAATTTTTTCTCAATTACTCCATTAGATTGTAAAATGACCATTTTACCCCTTGACTTTATTTTCAAACTAAATTCGAATCCCGGTTATAAAATTACTGTTTTAAGCCTACATTTTTTTTTAAATTTATATTTTGGACTTCTGAAAGGCTAATAAAAACATTCTATTGACATCAAAATTTGACTCAAAAAATAAAAAAATAAAAAAACAATTACTTTATAATAAAATTTTTTTCTCAATTACTTCATTGGGTTGTAAAATAACAATTTTACCCTTTGACCTTATTTTTGAGCTAGATTCAAATCTCGGCTATAAAATGATTGTTTTAACCCTAAATCTTTTTTTTTTCAAATTTATATTTTAGGTATTTCAAAAGGTTAAAAAAATATTTATTAACATATTTCTTAATAGTTAAGAAAATTTTGGCCCAATTGAATATAAATTGTAAAATAACCATTTTACCCCAGTCCATTTTTCTTATTCAAATTTGAGTTCTGAAAATAAAATTTATTTTTATAGTTTTTTAAAAAAATAATGTTAGTAGTTTTTATTATATTTCATTATATTTAAAATATGTAAGCAAATTATGAAAATTTAAATGTCTATTTCATTCCCATTATTTTCATGTTAGCAACCAAACAAAGGAATGGAATGAGCATTTCATTCTATTCCTACCATTTTTCCATTCTCACCTTTTATTTCATTCCATTCTATTCCATTCTCACGTACCAAACATAGCCTAAGGGTATGTTTGATACGTGAGAATGAAATGAAATCTATTTTTATTTTAGTTTATTCTTATGTTTAGTATTAAAAAATTAAGTTAGAATGTTATTTCCATGGAATAGCCATTCCACTTACATTAAGTGAGAAAAAGCATTCTACACTTTAATAGAATAGTCATTCCATTGACATCAAAATTTGGTCCAAAAAGTAAAAAAAAAAACAACTCCTTTATAATAAAAAATTTTTCTCAATTACTCTATTGGATTAAAAAATGACGATTTTATCCATTGACTTTATTTTCAAATTAGATTCGAATCCCGACTATAAAATAACTGTTTTAAGCCTAGGTCTTTTTTTTTTTAAATTCATATTTTGAACTTCTGAAAGGCTAATAAAAACATCCCATTGACATCAAAATTTGACCCAAAAATTTAAAAAATAAAAAATAAAAAAAGCAACTACTTTATAATAAATTTATTTTCTCAATTACTCCGTTGGGTTATAAAATAACCATTTTACCCTTTAGCCTTATTTTTGAGCTAGATTCGAAATTCGGTTATAAAATGATTGTTTTAACCCTAAATCTTTTTTTTTTTTCAAATTTGTATTTTAGGCATTTTAAAAGGTTAAAAAATATTTATTAACATATTTCTTAGTAGTTAAGAAAATTTTGGCCCAATTTGAACATAAATTGTAAAATAACCATTTTACCCCTAACCTCTTTTTCTTATTCAAATTTGCATTTCGAAAATAAAATTTATTTTTATAATTTTTTTAAAAAATAATATTAGTAGTTTTTATTATATTTCATTATATATAAAATATGTAAGCAAATTATGAAAATTTAAATATCTATTTCATTTTCATTATTTTCATGTTAGCAACCAAACAAAGGAATGGAATGAACATTCCATTCCATTCCTACTATTTTTCCATTCCCGCCTTATATTTCATTTCATTCTATTCCATTCTCACGTACCAAACATAGAAAGATCTTATTTGAAATATTTATTTTGAACTCATTTTTTATTTTATATTTTTTAAAATAAAAAATAGTTCAAAATGAATTTAATCATTCTTTTTTTTTAAATTCTATTTTAAAAAAATAGAAAACGAGTTTATACATAAAATGTAAAACAATTAAAAGTCGTTTTAAAACTTTTTAATCTAAAATAAGAAAAAATTCTAAAGCATAAAAAATAAAAAATATTAAATCAAATACCTTTTCTATTTTCGTATTTTAAATTTTTTAAAACATAAAATACATAAAGTAAAAAATATAAATACAAATCAAATGCTCCTTAGGCCAATGTTTCTTTCATTAACATTACTTTCCCATTTTATTTTTTGAGCGGTAAGTGACTAATTATTTAATTAATTTTCTGGTAAAAAAAATAAAAAAAAATGGAAGGTCGACTGAAGTGCTAGCTATCCGTCAAACCTACCCAAGATCAACATAACATATGGGACCCTCTTTTGGGTTTGAGGGTGTTTCGTTTCGTGCATCAATTTCTTTAGCTGCTGATCTGGTTTTGCAATTTCATTTTCTTGTCGCCTTCCATTTGCTTTTCTCAGGATCTTTCTGTTTCAGCACTAGCTCAAAACGTTGAACAACACATTTCCAGCCTACCTTTTTCCTGATTGCTTTTTGGTGGTGTCATGTTTCAAAACCAATTGATAAGTTTCCGTTTCGTAACGTTTTTGTTTCTTATTTTTAATTTTTATTTTTAAAATTTTATAAACTTATAATAAAAATACATTTGCTAAATTTATTTATGTTTTTTTATTTTCAAAAGAATAAAAACATAGACAGAAAAACAGAAACAAAAGAAAATGTGTTTTCACTATGTATTTTCTGTTACAAACATTTTATCAATTTTAAACTTTAACCATTTTCATTATGTAATATAGTATAATAAAATATAATATAATATAATATGATACAATATAGTATAATAACTAATATAATATAATGTAATAATATAATATAATATAATTATTAAATTATAATATACTATATTATATTAAATCAAAATTATATTATATTATAATATTATATCAATCATTAAATTAATATTATATTATATTATATTATATTGTATAATATAATATTTTCTAAAAATAAAAAAATAATAATTGTAAACAAAATATGTTTCCAAACACAGTTTTAGTTTTCATTTCAGGAAAAAAAAATGATAACGGAAAACACAAAATAGATAACGGTAATAAAAAAAACAACAACAGAAAAATGACAACATTAACAAGCGAGTTCTAAGTACAGAACTTTATATGTCTCTCCCGGTCTTAAAAGGCTACGTTTGAAGTATTAAATTTTAATAAAAAAATTTTAAAAATTTTAAAAAAATTTTAAGTTTTTCTTTCTCGCTGCATATATAATATTATCAAACTGTAAATTTTAACTAACATTTTACCACCCCAACTGCACTTAAATTTTTTATTATGAGTCCATTTACTTCAATTTTCTCCAACATACAATTTTTACCAAAATAACAAATGGTAATGCCTAAATAAAAATTGTAAAAAGTTAATTTTTTTCCCACAACCAAACACACTTGTATTTTTTGCAATATATATATATATATATTATATCCATACTATTATAATCATATAAGTTTGGTAAAAACTTCTTTTTTTAGTGAACCTTTTTTGGGTAAAGACTCTTTTTTTTCCCATAATATCATTTTAACTTCTTGTAACTACCTTCACTTTAACAAATTAAAAAGTAGTTTCTTTAAAATTTTAATATAATTAAATAATTTCATCTATCTATTTTTTATCTTCTTTAAATGTCCTTTAACTACCTACTACTTTATATTTTTTTTATTTTCTTGAAATGCTACTTAATTATGTGTTATTTACTTAAATAACCTTAATTACTTATTAATTATTATTTGAATCACTTTAATTTGTTAATTTATTTATAATTAACAAATTAATTAATGATACATAATTTTAAAATAAAAATTTATATGTACCGTGTGCGCACCACTATTTAGGACATATATAAAAATAAAAATTAATAAAAAAAATTGAGTAAATATTTATAATTTGCAAAACTAAAATATTTTTATTAACTATTAAGACAAAAAAAAAAAAAAAAAAATTTACACGCATTATGTATGCACCGATATCTACTGTATAATAACTCAATTCCTGTCCCTTGAATTGAAGATTCTTGACTCCATTGTTGATACCAACACCCACTATGAAAATACAGTACTGAAAAGAAACAATGTCTCCTATTCTAGCTTCATAGCCAAACTTGCCCGTCGCATTCTTCAATTATGTGCACTTTCTCTTGGACGTAAACGGCTGGTCTCATTCACCAACCATGAGAGAGAAAAGGTGTAATGCCTAACATATTGTCACCAACATTTAAAACTGAAAGTCCCAAAACAGTACTCAAACTTAACAGATACAGCTATAAACAGTGAGCCAAGCATCATCCATGAGCACGAAAGAGTCCATCAAAAACATCCACCACAAATACACAAATATTTGTTGATAAGGGTAAAAATTCCCTAAAATTTTAAGGAGAAAACAACCCCTGATATTTGAGCTGATCAGACTAGAAATTTTCACTATATAAAAATAAAATTACAGGGTGTCCAAAAAAAAGTACTACAAGTTTTTTCAATCAAAACCTATTGATCTACTTGCCCACAATATCTCCTAGCCTTACTTGCTATACAAACCCGAAACTCACCTCAACCCATAAAGAAATTTACCTTCAATCCTTGAAGAGACAATTTCCTAATCTAATTCTCTAATTCCACACCACAGATCTGAGCTTGAGAAAGAGAGATTAGTACCAAAGAGGAAAAGAACCACCTGAGCACAGAGCAATCCAAGAGCCCATAGTCATTCTCAACTTTTTGCTTAAAACGGTAGGTATGAGATACGCAGCTCAAAAATTTTCTCATTGAGAAAAGATTTTTACTTTTTATATCAAGGAAGAGGAATAAAACAACCATTTAAGGATCTTTAAAAAATTTGGTATGACAACCAGCGACAATTCTTGGGCAAGAGCTTCCCTACTCATGCTCGCGAGACATGCTGGACACATCCTAGACAAAAATTCAATATGTCCAGGTGAAATGGGAATCTAGCAAGTGCAAGCCACCCTTCTCATACTCGCGAACTCCATTGTTCACACACTATTAAGTATAGGACTCTTTTTCAAACAAAAACACTAAGAGGATGTTAATTAACCCTGAAATATAAGCACAAATGGATCTTTGTCTTCAACCGTTGTTCTTCCAACCTTTTCCTATTATTCATTAACACACTTTGTCTTGTACTAGCAAATCATTTACACTATCTTGCGACATTTTTTCAAATGCAAACTCAATACAAATTACAATCAAAGGAATTGCCAACAAAAAACAATATACTAACAAAAACACCTTACCAACTTTGCATTTTTCATATTTTTGAATTTATTCATATCCACCTTAATTACTTTTTAGAGCTCCAAGCAGCATTTCCATTATTTTCTGACTAGGACCAACGCTTGAATCAAAATACTAAAACAAACATAGAATTTACGTGGTTCGATAGTCTTTACCTATATCTACTGGAAAAACTAAAAAAAAAATGATTATACCAGAGAAAATATAATTACAGGCAATTAATTCACTCTCTTATCAGCTATCTTTCTCTTATCTTGATTTTACAACCCATTACAACCCCTTATATATACACATTAAAGGAAAAACAAAGTTCATTAGAACCAACGCATTTGTTGTATTCTTATTATTTCCAATGTTTGACTTGGTGTTTCCCAATGGTTTCATCCACTTGAGGTAGACAACATTTCTCTGTCTCAATATTTTGGATAAAGAAATGGCATGAAACCTGAAATTTAGGAGCAAAAATTGAAATTCAAAATGTTTTTTTTTTAAAAAAAAAAAAAAAGAAAAAAACATGCAAGCCATGTTCGACTTCATAATTGTCTATTTGTGTTTATGTGTAAATATTTCAAAATTGAATTAAATTGTGATTCATATTTAGATCACATTAACATATAGTGTCTAATATTATCACTTCTAATTCAAATATCAGTAGTTCATGTTATATTTTACAAATTATGTAGCAAGGATTAGCTCAACTATCATAGAACTCTCAAATTAACTACTCATAGAGTTAAAAAGTTGGGTTCATGCCTCCTGCTAATATATCCAAAATCTCCCACTTATCGTTCTGATATGAGACCCAGCACGCATTATAGTGAAACTCATTACAATTGTATCAATGTGGTACGATCTAAACGAACCTGAAGCACAAGCTCTAAAAGCACCAAATAATTTTCCATTTTGTGGGGGGAAAACGGACAACAACGGTGGGCAGAAAGAAAGTTCGCATTAATTCCTGTACCTGCACAAAAATTAAAGTCAGATGATTATCAGATGAATTCATAAAGAGCACAACAAGAGTTTCCTTAACTTAGTAGAGAATATTAGGTATAAGCTTTCATAGAATGAGCTGGAGGTTGATCCTAAAATAGTTTTTTCTACAAGCAAGCCGTAATAACTAGTCCTACGTGCTATGAACTAGGATTTATAGAATATTAAGAATCTGCAATAAGAACATGCTTTACTTACAAATCTTGATCGGGTCGTTGATCTTGTTTCTAACAAATGTTCCATAAGTGAGCGAACATGGCCAGCCAGTGCTTATCTGGGAGGAGGAACAACCAATTATGTTTCTCTGCTCCTAAAACTTTTAAGCAGCAAAGGAACATTTGTATCTCCTTTGGTTGTCTCTAGCAGCATAATGTGGATAGCTGGGGAGAATCATCTCTACATGGTATCTGAAACTTTGTTTTTATTATAAGATAACAGATTAAATTTAGGAGACTGCAGTTCTATTAGACCAAGCAAAATTAATGCTAAAATGCTTAAAATGTCATAACTCAGAAAAAAAAAAAAAAAAAAAAAAAACTCCTAGATGCCATTTCAGTGTACATGATCATCCAAAAAATGATACTGCTAGTCTGGTTTTCCAAGATGATTAGGCACACCATCATATAAATATAAATATGATTTTGATAACATCACTTAGAAACAGCATAAAGTATTAGAGAAAGCATATTCCAATTCCAAAAAAATGTTCTTTCTACTAGTTTTGACTTTTGAACATTCTCCAAACTGTGATTTGGAGAAGAAAATTTAAATAAATAAAACCCCTCAACAGAGTAAACTCACAATTTAACTCTACTCAGAACCCAAAGTAGAATTGTTAACTTGAGAATCAGGGTTTAACTGTGAAACATAAAATCCATTTATTGAAAACAAAATCATAAATTATTCATAAAGTTTTATATAAAAAGTACTGCCCAACCATTTGGCCAACAATTTTAGTAATTAAACTGCAATTGTACACATTAAGAGCTTGATAAGGTATTCAATGAGAGAGAGAGAGAGAGAGAGAGCAAGGAGCTTTAAGGAGCCTATTAATTCAGGAAATGCAAAAGATCCCAATTAAGTAAATAAATTTTATGTAATTTTGTTGCACTTCAAATTTTACTTCAACAGCTCTTGAATCAGCAGTTCAATTTGATTACAGTTTCTTTCTTGATTGAAGACAATGCTTATTTTATACCATCAAACTTCAGTCACTAAAAATTATCTAAAAGTAGACATGTAAAACTGTTGCCTATTGTTCTACAACTCCAGAGAAAACACTTACGATGACGGTTGTCCAATTGAGAAGAGGAAAAATGGAAAATATATATGATTTTCAGCTCCTAGAGCAGTAAGAACAACGACTATTCTCTACACATAAATATTGATCCGATAATTTTCCTCTTAAAATACAAACTGAATGTGTAAAAACACAATTTGACCAATCTATCCAAGTCTAATTAATCAAAACCTCTCAATATAATTTCTCCCACAATCTCACCAGCCAGAGAAAT
Organism: Pouteria glomerata; assembly: GCA_035590655.1. NCBI lineage: Eukaryota > Viridiplantae > Streptophyta > Magnoliopsida > Ericales > Sapotaceae > Pouteria > Pouteria glomerata. The sequence goes on from JAVXUM010000036.1 coordinate 17,694,483, forward strand.
GCTTCAGTTCTTGGAAACAAGTTTACAGCTTATACATTAGGCATAGTGATCTCATGGCATTGAAATCCCATCTGCCACAGGCCTTTACACATAACAAAACATATTATATTTTGTGTAAAAATGAAAAATAGTAATTAAAAGATTGAAAATATGATCAAAACTGAAAAATTATCAATACATAGATCACCATTCATAGGCCTAATAAACACTACAAAGCATACTAATTACTGATGCAAAAGTATTACCCTGCTAACAAAAATAAGAAAGAGGCAACAACAAAGAAAATCACAAACGCAACCTGTGGATTCTAAAAAATATAAAAATATAGCTTTATAATTCACATAAAATGGTCATACAACACAATTGTACCCACAAAAAAGAACTCGAATTTGAATGAATTCAATGGCTGCAAGCTCATTTAAATCCTGGTTTCCTTGTACTTACATTGACACAGAGAAGGAGAGATAGAGAGAAACAAAATCAAAAGGCCGAAATCAATTGTCCAAGCTCCTGAAATGGTTCAGCATACAATGCTAATGCTTCTCCAAGCAATGAAACACAATAACGTATGACCAGTGATACTTTGAACGTCCACCTCCAATATCAATTCAACCTACGCCTAGAAACTCTTATCACTGTTCAAAACCTCCTCACAAGCCAACTTGGATAACAACTCAAAATGAGCAAAAATTTGTTTGCTTTCATATGCAGCCCAGACTGACAGTTGTACTCAACAATTTCTGTAACTCAACAAAGAGCCCTTATTGCAGATTCCAATGAATTAAGGAACCCACTAAAGCCTTCAAAGAATTTCTTCAAAAATCAAATACATCTTCAACCAAGCTCCAAGCACCAAGCACAGACAGACAAATAAATCGAAAGCAGTTCTTTCAATTCCCACTGTTATCGCCTCTGTCTAAATGGGGATTGCATTCTTTCGAATAGAAATCGTTCTTTTCTATGAAAGCTCTCAACATCTCGTAAGTAAACTCAGGGCTATTCGGGTCGCTTGTTTGGGACTCAACAGGCGAATCCACAGTTGGGGTTTGCTTAAAACACCGGCAACAACCACCACCTCCGCGACCGGCCGCACCGACCCCCCTACCAAAACATCCCGGCGAAGAAGGATTCGCAGCCCTCTTGTTCTTCCCGAATCGAAACAGTGCCGAGCTCTTCGCCTTTCGGCGATCCCCTCCGCACACATGTCCCCTTTCCTTCGTCTTTTTCCAATAATTACCACCCCTCCCACCAGAACCACCATCGTCGCCGCCGCCTTCGTCGTCCCCACGGCCTACAACGTCCTCGGATCGCTCCTCCCTGCACTCAGACATAAACAAAACACACACAAACGCATATATATAGATATATATCCTACACAATCTGTATTTCAAAATTCCAGGAAAATCACAAGAGAGGACCACACCAAAGTACGTGTGTAAAAAGAAAATGAGAAATAGATTGAAAGAGGTAACTGATTGGGAAGAATGGGGAGAAGAGTTTGGCCTTTTCTCTTTCAGATATATCGCCACAGTTATCGGATTCCTCAACGAGGCAGATGAGTTAACAGCCCTCTCGCAGCGGGATTCTCTGTCCATTTATTATTATTCCCTTTTTTTTTTTCTTTTTTTTTTTAATAAATAAGGTGAACTTTTTAGGTTCCACTGTCCTGTCCTAAATTATAATGAAATAGGTAAATAGCAGAATGTATGTTGGTGACGTAGGGTGTAAAGGCTTACCTTTTACCGTCAAGTGCAATGCAAGAGTCCAGCTTCTACTAAAAATCGAACCTTCGTCGAAATGATTAAGTACTATCTCACTCCCGCCATTTCACCAATCGATCTATGCCCAGGAGCTTCTTTACTTAATAAATAGATTTTATTATTATTGGCTCTGGTCACACGTGCCGACTATTCATTAAATGCTTACAAAAACTAGCCGCTTGGGTTACGTTTGGAGTGGTAAAAAATGAGATAAATTATGAGTTCATAATTTGTGTAGTAAAATAATTTTAAAAATTTTTAGAGATTTTTATAAATTCTTTTATTTTTTTAAACCCCGAACAGTGCAATGGAAAAGAAAAAAAATAAGAAATATCAAATACTTTATTATTAATATCATCAGGGTAACTTTCATCAAAATCTCATTCCGTTTAAAACGATGAATTTGATAAGTATTAATTTTATTTTATGAGGATTCTTAATAATTTTATATTTTGAGTTAAAATAAAATTTTATGAGTTGAATTTTATTTTATTGCATAACTTAAATTTTGAGTTTTTTTATATTATTTGAAATTTAATTTAAAATAATAAAATTTAAAGAGAATTTATTATTTTCTTAAATCATTTAAATAAGAAGATAAATTTATTCTCATATATTATATTTATCATATTTTCTATTTTCTATTAAATTAGTTAAATTTAGCTTTTTTCTTAAATTCAAATTCAAACATGTGCTTCAAATTTGACTTTTTTTTTTTTTAATTCTTAAATTCAAACATGTATTTTAAATACAAAATTTTATTTATCAAAATAAATTAAATTAATTTAAAAAAAATGATTTTAAATGGAGAGTTATAGTTTTAGTCTTATACACTTAAATCCCATAGGTTTCAAAAATAGACAGGCAAGCTCTGTAATTTGGACTTTGTACTCCAACACCACTTGTTATTAATTTTTCTGTAAGTTGATCTTGTCAAACGGACCCAAATAAATCATACTATATATAAATAGAAACGTTCAAATTATTTTTATTTTATAAATGTAAATGAAATTATGATCTTTTAATTTGTATAAAAATTAAAAAAATATATATTTAAATTTTAAGAAAGTTAGTCCATGATCTCAAATTTTTTAAACCCAATATATATATGTTAATGATGTTGTTTTTATTGAACTAATTATTCCACAAAATTTTTTTAACCCGAAATCTTTTATGTACTGGTAGTGTTTTTCTGAGTTCTACTACTTTTTAAAATTTTGGAAGACCTAAAAATAAGATTAAAAAAAAAAATTTGGAGTTAAAAACTTTTTATAGTCGATTCAAGAAAACCAGCTAATATACATATTTTAAGGTCAAAAAAAATTTTTAAGTTATGGACTAATATTCTTAAAATTTAAATATTTCTTCTTAATTGTTAATACATCTATATTAAAATATAAAATAAAAATAATCTACACATTTTATTTTATATATATATGTATATAATACAATTTGTTTAACTTTATTTTGAAACTATTCTAATTATTTTCATAATCAATTTGATCAATAGTTACTTATTAAGAAAACTTTTTAAAAAATCAGATATTTGTTCTTATTCTGAAGATGAAGATGATAAGTTAGACAGGGAACAGTTTACGTCTATGACAGAGATTAG
>JAVXUM010000036.1:17724013-17736082 GCA_035590655.1 Pouteria glomerata
TTAAAAATAATTTATATTAAATTATTTTTATATGAATTTAATTTCAATTAATTAAATTTATTTTATTTTTTGTTAAAAATAATTAAATTAATAAATATTAAGTATATTAAATATAATTTATTATATTATCTATTAAAAATAATTTAATAAACTATTTTATTATTAATTTAACTAATTAAATTCAATTATAATGAATATAATTTAGTTAATTAATATATTTAATATATCAAATTAAATATTGATAAAATTAATTATTAATTAAATTATATTTAATATATTTTATATGGATATAAATAATATATTATTAATTAATATATTTTATTTTAATTAATAATATAGTTGGCGATAATCGAAGATAGGTGGGGTAATGACAACGTTGGGAGGCAGTAGTGGCGACCAACGGTGGTGGTCGATGATTGTAATTGGTAGTGATTGTGTAAGAAAATGAAAATTAAAAATGAAAATTTGAAAAAACACATTTTTCTATGTTTTAATAATTTTTGAAATTTTTTAAAACAGTTTTCATTTTTTTAAAACTTAAAACTAAAAATAAATTTGCCAAACAAGTTTTTATGTTTAGTTTTCAAAAAAAAATGAAAACAAAAACAGAAAACTAAAAACGAAATGGTTGCTAAACGAGACCTAAATTTGTTTTCAGTTTTTAAAATAAGGAACACTATTTTCAAAATTTTTAAAAAATATGGAAACATAAAAAAATGCATTTTCTCAAATTTTTGTTTTCAGTTTTTATTTTCCTCCACAACCACCACCACCACCAGTTACAACCATCATCTACTACCAACCGTCACCCACCTCCAACCATCATTGCCAACCGCCAGCACCAGGGCAGCCCACCACCCCCCTCTGACTATCGTTGGCTAGTCGGCTACCACTCATCTCCGACCACCGCCACCAGCCTCCCTCTTTCTACTGTCGATTTCCACTCACTGCCGGTCACCACCACCGTCACTAGTCATCAGCTTCCATCCACCACCGGCTAGTCAGCTAACCACCACCTCGCCCGCCACTCAATTCCAACCACCACCGCCCGCTCTCACTACCCATCTATGACCATATCATCTCTACCAGCCACCCTACCAATACTGTAACTACCAACCAACTATTATTACCAAAAATAACTTCGATTCTCATCACCCAAATTAAAAAAAAAAACTATTGTTCCAAACGCATTTTCAAGTTTTTGTTTGTTTTCTACTATAAAAATGAAAACTAAATCAAAAACTGCATAAAAACTAAAAATTGAATACAAAAACTGAAAAATGAAAGTTTTGTAAAACAGACCATTAAACGTGTTAACAAATTTGTTTCTAGTTTTTTGTTTCCAAAAACCTAAAAACCTTTTCAAAAAATTTTGAAAACTATAGAAACTCAAAATAAATATTTTGTATTTTTAGTTTTCACTGTCCACCTCTCTTTACTACCACCACCATCAACCAGCCAATGGAACCATCCATCTCTGACCACCATCTACAAACAGTTATCAGCCACAGCCCACTAGCAGCCAGTGACTCATCCCCACGGTAGGCCTAAAAAAAATTACTCGATTGTTTTTTAAAATTATTTTGCTCATTATTTGTTGAGTGAAGAATGAAAAGAATATATACACCTATCCATGTATGCACATGTTTGTAAGAGTCTATGTTTACTACACAAGTTTTGCTATCAATGTGACATTCTACAACCGTCTCAAATGATGTTGCATATGAAACAGAAATTTCATGCAAATTTGTTTTCAATTCAACCCAAAGGCTTGGAGAGCTAACTGCTTTTATTTAATTTTGAAGTATAGAAAACCAGTTAGCCACCAGATTCATATATGCAATTTCTTTTATTTTATTTTATTATTAATTTTTTTTTTTTGGTTTTTAAGCGAACTTGGATTAAGTAAGGAGCTGAATTGGCCTTTTATTGACCAATTGTTTTGCCTCATGTTAAGCATTTCAGAATGGCAAAAACATTACAAATGTGTTTCCTGTTTTTGTTTTCTCAAAACTGAACACTGAAAATTGACATTAATAAATGAACATTGAAACTAAACACTGAAAACTGAAATTGTTACCAAATGAAGACTAAGTAGTTGTTCAGAATCCACATGTGTCTTGCGCGATAGCTTTGTAAGAACAAAATAAGATTGTTATTTAATCAACAAGTCAAATAAGAGACAAAATTTCATCCTGATACTGAGATTAAAAATCATACAGAATATTTTTCTCACCAAATTAAATGATTAATTAACAGGGGATAACAATCATAGTAAACCAAAGAGGATACAATAACTTGGGAAACCAGAAGGACGGCCTTTGTAATTGTTGAAAACCTCAAGCGAAAATGTACATTCACTTGGTGTGTATTAATTCCATGGCTAAAAATACTACAATTGACTTTAGTCCACTCACATGATGGCCCAATTAAGTTATTTCTCTTTTGCGTTTGTTTATTATTATTATTTTTCTTTTTTTTCTTTTTTTTGAAAAGTTATATTCCAATGAAGTAATTCTGTAGGTATATAATTTAGCTTCCCACATCATCAAACTTCCCATGACATCCCACATTTTGTGTGGCTCCTACGATACTTGCTGCCAAAAACTCCACAATTACTGACATCAAAAACTATTGCCTTCTAGTGAGAGTTGTCACACTCATTGCTTGTGTGCACATTCTAGCTAAGGAGTCCTACATGATAAGGCATTAACAATAAGGAATGCACTAATTCAGATTAGGATTCAAAAGAAGGCAGAAATTCAATTCTAAAATGAAAACAAAATCAGACAAGATCTTACCTGCCAATAGGTGAGGAAAACAACAGACTTGATTATGATAAACTTTGGAACTGGGTTGAATGGCTTAAGCAAATCTCTGCATGCAACATAAAACAAGGCCAAGGCATAGAGTGCCAATGAGTAGGATATTGTGTAGATGATGGTAAGATAGAGATACGACTGGTCTGGACTGAAATTGCCATCATGATATTTCCCTTTAGCATACAGTATCAATGTGATTGCAACCAAAATGGGCTTGAGTATGACAAACTGCAAACAACCTTGCTTGCACCTCCGTATGAACCGCCTGCATAGCTTTAACAGTTTCAGAAAATGGAAATATAAACTAAGACATTCAATCATCAAAGGTGTGATTGCACGAAGGAAAAAAAAAAAAATCAGGGGCACATCTGCTCAAAGTTCTGAAATCTACCACCATTGTGTCAGGCATAAAAAACCATGACAGATGAACCATCCCATTAAACTACCCCAAACTTTTTAAGAATATCACTACTAAGTCCTCGAACTTTGGACTGGGAGAAGCAGTTCAAACAAGAAGATGACTGAAAAGGATATTATTACAATCAAAATTTTTCCAACTTAGGAATTTAATGATTTCACTTTCCATTGCAATCAGTAGGGTGTTTCAGTTAGGACATAAATGGAAATATTTTGGAAATGTTAAGTAAATATTTTTGAAGTTTTTCAAAGAAGCACAAAATATGAAAAAGTATAGAAACATTTAAAAGCATAAAGTGAAATCTATCTAAATATATGAAACCTGATAACGAATTAACTAAATATACCATTTTGGAATACTATGTTGTATTTATCTGTGCTTTTGTGTTATTCAGGACTTCACAATTATTAGTCCCCTACTGTTTCATTTTGAACCCTTAGGAAGCGTGAACTTTTCAACCACTTCACAGAAAGAAACAATATTTTGTTCCTTGGTCAACAGGCATAAAACGAATAATAGCATATTGATTCAGAAGTTACTAACCCATCTAATGGAAGCGGAGGAAAGCAACACGTCATCAAACACCAGTTCGGCTTCAGAACCCGCCCACTTAAACTTAAAACAACAGCTCCAGGACCACCCACCCACGCCAGGCACAATGACAGGAAATTATAAATGACCCATGCTTCATATCTGAAACAGTATGTAAAAATTAACATATTACTAAAAATAGCGTAAAGCTCTTAGAAATTAAAAAATAAAAATCTCTCATAGACCAAAGGACAGGATAGCAAGGTACGAAACATAAAGGTGTCATATGATATTGTATATAAGAACATAAAGGCAACGTTATGGCAAGGAAAGACCGATTCAATCTATTGTTCTTACCTTTAACCAAATAAGCTAGTAAAGGTAAGATTAAGAATTAACTAATTAAGAGCAACTCAAGTGAATAAAAAAATTTAAGCAACCAAAACAGATCCTTAAACATTTTAGAAAAAATAAAAAATAAAACACAGCAACGTTGTGAACCTCTTATCAATTCAATGGCGAACTTATTAGAAGGCAGTAGTGGTCCTGATGATGGTATGGAGAGTAGCTTTCAATTTTTAGGCTCATGCCTGGCAGCAAAATCAGATATTTTTTAGTAAAAAACAAGAACAAGTGACAAGTGTGATCCATGCAGGAGTGTATGCCTTCTTAGAGTCATAAAGTTGACTATTGCGTTACTGGAAAAGAAAAAAAAATTGAAGAAAAAAGAAAGAAAGAAAAATAACAACATTTCCAGCTCAACAATAGTCCACAGATCTAGAGATCCTTAATGCCAATAACTCAGTTTAAATTAGGCTCAGAAATCAAATATGGAGACTTTGACTGTTAACTATAGAGAACAAGAAGAGAAGATTTTCGATCAGCCTTGATAAGACCTCACTAGCAAAACAACCCAAAAGTAGATTAATCCAATCATTAGAAGACAATTCCACCATTAGCATCCACATCGTTTTTAAAAGAATAAATAAAAGGACAAACATATCCAGCAATCACCGAAATAAACCTCAAATCAAAAGTATAAAAAAGAGTGTCAATGTTCTTAAAATGTGAAGCCAAGTGATTTAAGTTTCCTAAAACAAAAGCCAATACAAAACTACCATACCAAATTTAGAGTATGAAGTATACCACATTCCAGTTCCCAAGTTTTGTATTTCCTAGGACTGAACTAGAAAAGAGAATGTAGAGAATTAGGTTCTTCGCTTTTTTTTTTTTTTATATAAGCATAATAAGAAGATATGATAGGACTTGCTGAAAATATTAATAAGGATAGGGCTAAGGTTCAAGTCATCAACCAAAATCTTGGAATGAAAAATTTTGTGAATACTCTAACAGGCAAGAAATTCAACAAATTCGAAGCGATTCAAGTGATCAAAAGTAAGGAGAGAAATGCTTCCTGCTAGAGCTATCAATTGGGCCATGCCGCGGTGCCAGCCCGTTTAACACATTTGCCCAGACAAGCACATAGAAGCACAATATTTTCTAAAACCGTTTTAAAATGGATTTTTAAAGTGTTTCTCTCTCTCTCTCTCTCTCTCTCTCTCTCTCTCTCTAGGCCACATTAGCACGACTCGGGTCACGCCAACACCAAGAAAGATCTCCCATACCATACAATTGTGGGAGAAGCCAGCCTATAGGGAATATTCTCGTGATGAGTTCCTAAGGGAAGGCCTCTCGGCAACTAGCCCTTGTTGGGAGTATCATAGAATTTCTCTTAGACCTAGAGCTAGGTACAAGGATTTTCCCGACAAGGGACTTCTACTCATTCACTTAGCGGGATTATTATGGGACAAGTGGTTTGGTGATTGGGATTAAGTGATTCATCAGGGCTCCCTTGATCAGTCTAGAAAGAGATCACTAGGAGGTGTGCTAATCATATGAGAGCATGCCAACGAGTTAAATCTCTAAGAGACACCTCCCAGCCAACGAGTTAAATCTCTAAGAGACACCTCCCAGTGCATAGATACAAATCTCCTGCCCAAGACGATAATCATCATTATTACAAATTGCTAGAACTATAACCTCTCTACAATTTCTCTCACTTGCTTCAAACTCCCTTAGTTCTCACCCCACCCGCAAAGTTCAATGCCATAAACATTGAAAAACAGATGCAAAAACAGTGGGCATTTTACGTTAAGCGAAACAATAATTGGATGTCCACGACCATAATCAAGATCAATTAACATAAACGAAGAATATATTTGTTCAAAACCTACAGCTCTGATACCACATGTAAAACATGATTTACATAAAAAACATAGTATTTTGGATCTTGAACAAAATATAATTCTCTCACAAACAACGGCTTAGAAAACATACCAGAGATTAACGAGGTAGCTATTTGATCAATCAAACAAAATCCCTAATGGGTACAAACCAGTTTTTCTTGTCCATTTCTTTATCCTACAGAAAAATTGATAGATATATCTGTAACCTTAATGGACAAAGAGAGGTCCAATTTACTTATCTTATCGATTAATCTGGTACATCCATCAAGTAACCGAATGAATGGTCGAGATTTGTTTTTGCTATCAATTATTACAAAAAAATACCCTATGTAACATAAATTTTAACCAAAACATTTTTATAAATAGAGTTTATCACATAAGGGCATGCAGTGGCAGACCCAAGATTTTGGGTAAGGAGGGCTAATGTAAAAAATTTTGTATTGAGTGGAAAGTAAAGTAAAATTTATAAATTTTAGGGGAGGCAAATACTGTATTATATAAAAGAATCTTAAAATCTATGAGGGTATTAAAGGATTTTCAAAACTTAGGGGGGCCAAACATTATATTATATGAAAAAAAATCCCAAAATCTATGGGGGTATTAAAGGATTTTCAAAATTCGAGGGGTTGTGGCCCCCGCTCGTCCCCCCTTGGGACTGCCCCTAGGGATATGCCAACAACGAGTTAAATCTCTACAAGGCTAATATAGTGCCTTGACCCTTACCCTATGGGATTCATTAAGGCTCTCTCGATCAATCTAGAAAGAGATCGCCAGGAGGGGTGCTTATGATATGGGGGGCGCGCCAACAATGAGTTAAATCTCTACTAAGTGAATACGGTGCCTTGATCCCTACCCCAAGGGACTCCTCCCAGCCTATCTATACAAATCTCCTCCCCAAGGAGATAATCATCATTACTACAAATTGCGAGAACTATAACCTCTCTACAATTTCTCTCACTTGCTCCAAACTACCTTAGTTTATAAACAACGTTTAACATTGCTCTCAGATGGTCAGATCATCCCTTTCTAGATCTAATCACCCACAATATACTACACTGGGAAAGAGTGTTAATTGTTTTCCTACAACTTCAAACCTAAAAGAGCACTTTCTTATAGCCATTGGCTAGAACGAGGACAATGCAACATCCCAAAATGGGAGAGAAATGACAGATAGCACACCTCATTATAGCCATGAAAGACTAACCACCAACCCAGATGATTCGGATGACCACTCAAGAATTGAAATTCCTTAAGTAACATTCAGCACATTTTGAGGAGATTTATTTCCAAAAAAAGGCATGGGTATAACAAGAATAGAAAAAACAATAGCTACAATCACGTTTTGTCTTTGAACCTTGAGAGAGATTAATGAGAACACTTCGGGTTTTCTCAGGTTTGGATTTAATATTCATATTTACTTCATGGTTATTTTTTTGTTTTCAAACTATGTTTTACAGTCATATGTTACGACAGAGGACCAAGTGTAGCAAGAGTTCTATGTTTCCAATGTTTTGAATGAGGTATTTTAACATTATTGCACATTTTATTCTATCTTTGATTACGCAATGAATGGTTTTCATTAGTGTTGCTTTGTTATTAACTAAAGTAATCTTGGTTTAACAAATCTTGAAATCCTTGTGTTTCCTATGCATAGGACTTGTATTTCAACAAAACCAAGTCATTATCTATTGAGTGTCAAAGAGTAAATCTTCCGGTTTCAATCCATGATCGTTGGGTCGAAAATGAGTTGAATGAGTTACCAAAACCTCATTTAAGATAATAAGAAACATTAATGATGGAAATTCCTTCACTTAAATCCCTCTTCTTCTCATTGATTTCAAAACAAAATATTAATTTCAATTGTTTCTAAAACCTTCCAACACTCCAAAACCAAGTCTTTTCAGTTTTGAACCCACTCTATTGTGGAATCACCAACGCATCCCACCCCCTCCCCCGGGTTCCTTGTAGATTCGACCCTAGATTCACCGGATATTGGTTGGTGACTACATCCGACACTTGGGAGCAATAGCAAAGTCACAGCAGTACAAAACCCAAAGTGGTCACCTCCAGAGAGCCTATCACCCCATTAGTGGAGTAGTCCCATGAAAAGAAGAATAAAGATATAGATAGTAAAGAGAAGTAGGGTTATACATCACAAAAACAATAAGCGGGGGTTAAACATTAATGTAAAGTAAGCACAACACGTAGAATTATACACAAAATACGCATCTTACATTTCCCGAATGGAATTAAAATAGATTGCGCTCTCATTTAGGACGAGTGACAAGAAAGACATCATTGCATAAACCTGTCAAATAGAAGAATTATTATGGTCACAACAATACAAAGATAAAACATAACACAAAAAGAATTATTAGTAACAAATTGTTCCATTCGTGGATTCAAGGAGAAACGAGTTGCAAGAATTAAATGAGGGACAAATTGGAAGACAGTTAAAAAAATCAGAACATAGAGACAAGAGTAAAATACTAAATTTCTCAAAAAATTAAATACCATGAGACCCAATCAGAAGCAAAAGTATGAGTTACAGTATCAAACAAGAACTAAAAAAAAAATAATGAGACCCAAGAATTCTAAAAGTTTCTCTGTATAGAGTTGATAAGATATAAAACCCAAACAAGTTTATTCAAATAAACCAACACACATCTGTTCAAAAATTGTGCCAAATTGATATGACAAGTGCAGATGCACTTCACCAAAATCTACATTGAACAAAGAAAATATCCAATCGTAAATACTCCCACAAAATAAAGCATGCATATAAACTACATCAAGTAAGAAATATGAATAAGTATCATGTAATGACTATAGAAGAAAAGGACACATAATAGTTGTTTCCCTTTACCCGTACTTCCCATAAAACATGCATGAGTGAAATTATGTTCAAGAACCAAAATTTGGATTCATTGAAGGATTATGATAATGTGCTATTTCAGTTGCCCTTCTTTCTCAGTGTGTGAATCTACAAAGAATCACAATTTTTTATTATTTTCGGATTTATTTATTGGTGTTATTATTTTGAGATAGTTTAAAATTAAAATGGGAACTGTTTTAGAAAATTCAAAAACCAGATCAGCAAAGTTCGAGGCTAAGTAATATTATGTTGGTTTTTCTTACACAAAGCCATTTATTTCTAGATCTTCACAAGTCATTTATTACCAAGATGACTTGGTATGCAGGCAACCAGGCACCAAGTCCTTAGCATTACTTTATACTCCAATTCAGCGAGTTTGCCAAAACAATTTCATATGAAACTCAAAAGAAGGGGGAAATGGTCACTAGGACACAACACAAAAAAATAAAATTTACACAAAAGGAAATAAGGCAAGAAAGTTATAATAATTTCATATGACACTCAGAGAGGGAAAATGGTCATCAGGACACAACTCAACTTAGCCTTTTTCCAACTAAATGAGGTCAGCTACCAAGAAACATTGTCCAAAAAAATTAAAATCAACACACAAGGAAAGGAGTTGAAGACCACATAAAGTAGGGCAAATATGACACGAAGCCCATGACCATACTCAAATAAACTCGAGTGGTCGAGCAAATGTTCCATTGGGCCAAATTTTTATCATCAAGTGAATCTTAACTAGTATTTGTAATCCCCCAATGGTAGGAAGCATAGACATTTCAAACTACGTATCATATCGGTATCCGACACATATCAGATACAGTTACTCCTCAAACACTCCAAGATACGTGTTAGACACGCCACATGATGTGTATTATTATTTTATCATTTTTCTTCAAATATATGATTAAGACAATTCTAAATTTGAGTGCCGAAACTCCTAAAATTATAAAATCTTAGAACTTATATTTTGTTATATTTCGTATATTAAATTAATTTCATTGTGGATGCTATATTCATATACATAGCTAAAATATATATATAATTTATATTTATATTTTTTGGTTGTATCCTGATATGTCTGTATACTCAATTTTTTAAAATTGTCATATCCACTTCAGTACCCATATCGTATCCATATCCATGAACTTTTTTTTTCTTGGGTTCAAGATTGTTATTATCAATAGTAGAAACCACATTGTAAGGTTATTTTATGGCAAATCCATATGCAATTTAAGTTGAATATGAATTAAGGAAGAATTGAAAGCCGATGGAAAGTTTCCTAATTGATAAAGAATTCAAATAAATTGAAGTTTCAAAAAACCAAAGAAGTTGAGAAGAATTTGAAATAGCGACAATCAAAAACCATTCAAAAGTTAGAAAGTTTCCAAATTCAAGCAAAGGTAGAATTTCGGTCAAAGTTGGAAACAATACAGAATACGCGGAAGTATTCCAGTACACCTCACAGGCAGGGCGCGGGGAGCGCGCAACTGCGCCACATACACACTGGAAGCTCGCTAGATTCGCGCGGGTGCGCCACCGTTGATATTCACTTGAACGAGAATTCCAGTAAAATTCGCAGGCAACAGGATGGAAGCGCGAGGGATCAAGCAGCGTATCTTCTGAAAAAATTAATTTCATATTTTGCCAGATTAAGATTGCATATTCAACTTAAGATTGAAATCATTCAAAAGTTAGAAAGTTTTCAAGTTCAAGCAAAGGTAGAATTCTAGTCAAAGTTGGAGATAATATAGAACACGCGGAAACATTCCAGTACACCTCGCAAGTATGGCGCGAGGAATGCGCGGCTGCGCCACATAAACGCTGGGAGCTCATTGGATGCGTGCGGGTGCGCCGCCTTTGATATTCACTTGAACGAGAATTCCAGTAAGGTCCGCAAGCAGCAGGATGGGAGCGCGAGGGATTGAGTAACATATCTTCTGAACAAATTTAGTTTCCTATTTTGTCAGATTATGGCAACCTTTGTAACTCTATATATATGTACCCAGACTTAATGAAATATAGACAAGGGGAAACATATTATAGAGATTTAGAGAGAGAGTCTTTCATTCTTAAGGGCTTTCACGTTCTTTCTCTAACTTTTGTTCATTATTTTCTTGACTTTCTGTATGAAGCAGAAAGCCCTGCTTGTAGGATTTATCGAGTGATTCGAGCAAGATTGGTGAAAGAATTCGTGCGAGGGAGTCGTAGAGAATTCGAGTAGGCGAAAGGATTCGTACGAGTGAGTCGTAGAGAATCTGAGTAGGATCTTGTAATCCGTTGATAGCAGGGATTCTGTAATTGAGGTTTTTTTCCCTGTGAAAGAGTTTCCTCGTTATTCTTTTGGTGTTATTATTTTTTACTTTGTGTGATTGCTTGGTTTGGAGAATTGTCACACATGACTAGCTACAACAACACATGACCAAAACAGGGAAATCAAGATGTGGATTGCTATGCATTCATGCAACATTACCATATGCCTTCAGAGTTATATTCACCAAAATGATTTCATCTACCAAATCAATCCATGCTTATCAGTTGCATAAAATCCCAAAACTTCGACCACACTCGTCATGATTGCAAGAGCACGGACAAGGTAACCAAGGAAACTCATCAATAAATGCTATCCTGCATATGAAATAAAGCATCTATCCCACAATGCATCGACACATGCACGGACGTTCTAGTAAGATCTTCCAAATACCAAACAGATATTGCAATTTAAGTAATAAAAACTATGTGAAAGAAATTGCATACTAAAAAAAAAATAAAAAAAAAACCAAGAAATAGAACTCACAGGAACCATAAATATGATCCGGACAATGTATCTCTGATAAGTGGGTTCAGTATAATTCAACAGGTGCCTGTAAATGTGGAGAAGTGCTAATGCAATGGCCCCAGCTGTGCAAGGCAATGCGACAATGATATAGTATAAGGGCGCCATTTGCTCCTTAGAGTCTCAAAACTACAATTTGATCCACCAACCAACTTTCTTTTCTTTATGGGCACCTAAAAGGATCACGATAGCAACGAACAAACAAATTGATTGGTGATGAGCAATACAGATTAATTTACATAAATGAAAATGGAAAGTAAATAAAGCGCGTAAACCTTTTTTTTTTTTTTTTTTTGGGGGGGGGGGGGGGGGGGGGGGGGGGGGAAAAAAAAAAAATTTTT
>JAVXUM010000036.1:17745120-17761707 GCA_035590655.1 Pouteria glomerata
AAGAGGGTAAAATTTGTCTTTTGTATTATTTTTTAAAATAATTTTTTTTACATAATTTGAAAGTTAAAAATTTTTTTTGAAATTTTTTGTTCAGTGAAAATTTTTGCAGAAGAATATATATTATTTTTGAAGAAAATTTGATATCTTTAAAAATAATATACCTTACCAAAAATAAAATTGATCCGTTTTATTCCCTTTACCAATGATAAAATTGATCTGTTTGAGATGATATAAGAGTAAAAAAGTCATTTAACAATTTTTTACATCATACATTTATTCTTATACACTCTTTTTAAAAAATCATTCAAACCAAATATTATTAATTACCCCTTCTTAATACTCTATCTAAACTAACTATCTTTTTATTCACCTTTCATAAATATTATATCAATGTAAACCTATCCTTCATAAATAATATCGTTATTGTTTTATACACCCCTCCTAAATTACCCCCCTAAAGTTTTTAGGGCATGCAATCGCGACCTTGGTTCATTCTAACAAGTACTGTCATGTCAGCCTACTAGTAGAAAAGGCAAACCTTACCTGTTCACCAATTTAGTTTGGTAGCAAAATCTACTGCTCCAATAGGTAAGAAAGGGATAGCAAATAAAAAAAAAATAAAAATAAAAGGCACGTTTGAGACTCAATAAAATAAAAAAAAATTAATATAGAACTTTATTAATTTGTATAAAATTTTACAAATTTTTATAAATACAAAGTCTAAAATTATAAAATTTAAATTTTTTACTCATTACACAAAATCTGAAATTATAAAATTTAAATTTTTTACTTATTACATAAATCTCGAGATATTAACTTTTTATTTTATACATCTCTAAACAAACCCAAAGTTTGGATGATATTTCGTTGATGAAATTATTTTCTTACTTAGAACTCGTTTTAAAGTCAAATTTTTAATGAGTTTTGATAATTTTTTGTGCAAAAATTGATAGATGAAATTTTTTTATGTGTTTGTTAAAATAAATAAAATTTTTTTAATAATTTTTAAAAGTTTATTAAAACATATAAAAATTTTTATTAATTTTTAGATGTTCAGTAAAAATTTTAATAATTTTTAAGTTGAATTAAAATAAAATGATTATGATATTTTTGGCAACCTGCAAACTCAGTAATATTGACAATTTTTAATACTTTATCAAATATCTAAAATATCAACTTTTATTATTATTATTATTATTATTATTATTTGCTCTTTCACCCCTACAAATGGGGCCTCATTGTTCTTTGGTGCAAGGTAAAATATGTGAAAATATTATGCAGAATTTACATCACCTTTCAAACACAAATAAATATCAATACACAAACAAATAGAAAAAAAAAATCATCATAAAGGAATACAAGATTTAAGTGAGTTTGGCAATGTGTCTATGTCTATGTCTATATCTTGTTTCCACTATAAATTTTTAACAATGAAAAACAAATTACGAGAATACAAAACAATTGTAAAAAATTCTTTAGAAAAACCTTTCTTTCCTTATTTTTCACTTGTCTCTCAACTCAAATCCTAATAAGTCACAATAAACTTTAAATAGATATACAACAATGTCTCATATATATACATATATATATATATAGTCAATATTTAGAGTTTTAAAAAATTTAAAAATAGTTAAAAATTAATGATAAAATGATATAAAACTGACACATTGTGAAATGTGATTGAAGGAAATTGGAGAGTTTTAGATTTGTTTCTTTTTTGAAGTTTATTGAAAAAATTTGGAGCTCTTCGGGTCGTTTGATTTACTTAAAAATTACAAAAAATAAAATAAATCTCCAACAACCTCTATAAATTACTAAAATTCTCTATTACACATTCTTACATTTTTTATATTCAAAAAATTTTAATATTTTCCTAAAAAAACTAAAAAATCTGAAAAAAAAAAGGTTAACCGAATGCGTAAATTTTTTTGATAATCATATTTTTCGAGTCGAAAGCTTTCAAATGAGTATCATTGTCACTATTTTATATTAATTTTTTTAAATCCGTTAGAATGGATTTGTCAAACCGTTCTAACGGTTTTTATAAATATGCGTAAAAATCTAAAATTTCTGGCAAAAATTCGTAGGAATAGACCCAAAAAACGATTCCCACGGTTTCTCTCTCTTAATTTTTATCACAAAAGTTCAAAATTTTCATTATTCTTCTTCAAAAAAAATTTCATTTCTCTCTCTTACTTTTTACCATAAAAATCTAAAAATGTCACTATTTTTCTCTAAAAAATTTTATTTTAAACATTAAATATTAAATACCTAAAATGATCAAAATCTCATTTTCTTATTTATTTATTTATTTTAACGCTCCAACCACTCCCGAAGTCATAAAAATAAGAAACCTGCTTTAAATGGACTCAAAACAGTCCTATAGAAAATTGAATTTTCATCATTCGCTAGGACAAGCAACCCTACTGTAGAGTAATGTCTCTGTTTTTTTCAGTCACATCCAGTAAAGTTTCAGCAATGTTTCAAACTTAATGCACTTTTCTTGGCTTTTTCTAGCGAGTGTGTGTTAGGTTCCCATCACGAAGTTCAACTGCTATCATTTTACCGAAACCTGAGTTACATATGAGTTATAATTCTAACCAAAAAAAAAAATTTTTTTTAATTATATTACCAATGCTTTCACGTCATTTTAATGTTAATTTCTATAATACCTATTAATGACCCAATAAATTGAATGATCCCTCTCTAAACCGTAAAGAGTAATATGTGTTTCAATCCACAAGTGTGGTGTCAATCAAAAAGTCTCTAATACTTAATTTAATAAATAATTAAAATAATAATTTTGGCTGAGTTTTTGATATATAAAAAATATCTCTTACCTTAAGCTTAAGGATTGAAGTCTCTTTTATATATGTTTGTGAATACAATAAGAATTGAAAGGGAATATATGAAGATCTTATTTGTTATGAACATGGTTGTCTTTCTATTTTTGGAATATGTCAGGATCCCATGAATGTCGCCTCCAAATATGTGATTGGCCATTAATTCTATATTGGTGAGAATTGCTCGATTCTAGTCAAGAATCTTGCGGATGGCCATATGGACAGACATTGCATCCGTCGTCTGGTTCAGGTCATGAGCTCGGGACTGATTGAATAATTTGTGATCAACCCGAGTATACAGTGCTTTGTTCAACTCTTCGAAGGTCGGGAATTATCTTCCATCACCTATATTGTTATATAAATGAAACGCTAGAGTTATTGGGTAAAATCTCAAATTTAATGAACTTTAAATTTTGATAACTTTTTGCCCTCTTCTATTTGTATTTCTCAACTTTACATAACTACAAATACTTTTTGTATAAATAAAAAGAACTTTTTTTAAGTAATTATCACTTAATTAATTTAATTTTACATATTTTAATATTTTTTAAATGTCGTTTCCAACCACCCATTACCATTATATGTTCTTATCTTTCTTAGAAGTCACTTATTAGTTACAATTTATTTGTTTAAATATCATTTAAAACTATCAATATTTTTTTATTTAAATTTGTTTTTTAATTTATTTACAAGTGAAAAAATATATGTTTACTTGGAAAAAATTTACACATATAAGTGCACAAACATCTTGTTAGTTAGTTAAAGAAGTCATGTTTTCCTTTTTGAAATACTTTGTGAACAGAAATAGTCGACGAAGTTTAGTGTTCAAGTATAAAAATAAAATTCAGTGTAAGTATTGTCCCATCACATTTTTTTAATCTTTAGTAATGTCTGCGTTACCAAAATTTAGTAATTTACCTCAAATATAAGAACAAACAAACTGAGTTGGGTCAAGATATCTGCGTATAAACAAGATTTTCTAAATTTAGTACATATCCCAATTCGCACCGCCAAGCAAATTTTAAGTTTCATTTGGTAAATTAGCTATTCAGTTATTAATTATTTATTTTTTTTAATATTTTTTAAAATAACTAAACTTATCCTTTCATATTTTAAAAATTTTTTAATAACTTTTTTTTTTATATTTTTTTAAAATAACTAAACTTATCTTTTTATATTTTAAATTTCTTTTAAACTATAAAAGACGAAACGGTCAAATAAATAAAAAATTAAAAAATTAACTAATAAAAAATTAATCTTTTATTCTTTTTAAATACCCAAAAAAAAAAAAACCAACTATTTTTTTTTTCCAAAGAAAGCCTTAGTTGCACCAAGCTCGACTTTAAAAGCTTGGTTCAATACTCTTTTTACAGGTTTCATAATTAATACCTTCATGCTCATGGCTGAGAGCTGGCTTATGGAGTATTAACTTTGATTTGTTTTATTTTTATTTTTTAATATTTTTATGAATATAAATAACAATGTTTAAAAAAACTAACAGATAAAAAAAATTAAAATTCAATTAAAAAATCACATGAAACGAAAAAATAAACCAAACCTAATAGGGACAAAATCGTCATTTCGCAAGTAACGACAACATAAAACCAGCCGCGAGAAATCTGCTCGCAGAAAGGAAATCTGATGCGTTTAGAAATAGAACCCGGGGGTGCGCAGCTACGCACCCGTGCTGGTTAGAACCCCTACCAACTTTACACAGTGCAGTTTCGTCGAACCATCTCCGCAGCGCCGAAGTGCATGCACCCCCTTTTTCTCACTGCATATATATATACTTTCTCACTCTCTATATATATATCACCCAAAGCACAACTTCTGTCTCACCGCCACTGTCTCTCTCTCTCTAAATTTAGCTATCGAGTCTCCAACACGAGCTCTCAGTCTGTGTGTCTCAGATGGAGGCATTTAACAGGTGCTCGTCTGCTACGACGTCGTCTTCGTCTGATTCGTCATCATCTGATTCTACGCCTGGAGCGACGAACAAGACAGAGAGGATAAAGGGTCCTTGGAGCACCGAGGAGGACAAGATCCTGACTCGGCTCGTGGAGCAATACGGGGCTCGGAATTGGTCGCTGATCAGCAAATACATAAAAGGCCGGTCCGGCAAGTCTTGCCGGCTCCGGTGGTGCAACCAGCTGAGCCCGAGCGTGGAGCACCGCCCGTTCTCGCAAGCTGAGGACGAGACCATCTTGGCCGCCCAAGCCAAGTACGGCAACAGGTGGGCCACCATTGCCCGTTTACTCCCGGGTCGGACCGACAATGCGGTCAAGAACCATTGGAACTCTACTTTGAAGAGAAGACAACTACAACCGTTACGACAAAGAATGAACGCTGGGGATTTCGTGGTTGGGAGTTCATCCGGATCTGGGTCGTGTGTAAATATGGAGTCGGACGAGTCCGACCCAATGACAACCCTCTCACTTGCGCCGCCAGGGATGGGGCTGCCGGAGAGGCGGGCGGAGACGATGCCCGGCGAGTTTTTGGATGCGATGAGACAGGTTATCGCCAGAGAGGTGAGGGAGTACGTGACGTCGACGTTTCCTGGTGCAACCGGGTTTCGTTAACTTAATAATGAAGACGCGCAGTTTGAAAAAAAATAATAATGATGATGACGCGCTTGCTATTAAAGTGTATTAGGTAATGAATGATGATCATTCCATTAAATTGTGATTAATGTATAATTAATCATTTAATTATAGTTAATTTTATTATTAAATATAAAAACTGTAATAGCTGTTTATTGTTTGAGGGGAAAGAAGCAAGAGGATTGGGAATTATGAGGGCACTTGACGAAAAATGATGAAAAATAATAAAAAAATATGATTTAATTAATTTTTAAATGTTTGATATGTAAATTACGTTTTTTTAGAGATAAATAATAAAATTTTTTAATTTTTGTATTAATTTTTTGTCTTTTCAAATTCATTGGATTGGTTTTTTTAGTATCTTGGAATTAAAATTATCGTAACAGCTCGATATAGTCGTCAGGACGAGTTGCTCCAAACACAAATTTGTAGGAACAGTATGATTAATCTCATCGAAATGGTGTTGTTAATCTCGTCGAAAATTATCGACAATGAATTTTATTTAATAGTTATAATTACTATAGTCACATTAAAAAAAATTAAGTTATGTAATTTTTTTGAAAATATATTTATATATTTTTTAAAATTAGAATAGGTGTGAATGTATAAAAAAGTAACAAAGAATTTTAGAATGTTTAAAAAATTTTTAGAATTTTTTAACACTTTTCAGTCCACCAAACACCATATATATATATAAAAAAAAAAATTAAAAAAAATAAGAATTTTAAGAATCATTCATTCATTCGTGCTTTGTTTTTTTTTTTTTTTCCTTTTAATGTTATCAAAATATTCAAATGCTTGTGATTTGTGACAAACTAAACTATTCAATTTCTTTTTATTTATATAAATATATATCTTTACATTAATATTCCTCAATTACCCTAGAATTGTGCCTACGCTTTTGTGCTTGATCGATCGTTGAAAAAAAGTAGGCCCCGTTTGGAAACTCGTAGTTACCAGTTATTAATTTTTTTTACTTTTTTTAAAATAATTGTATTTATTTTTTTATGTTTTGATATTTTTTAAATATTCAAATGCAAAAATATTAAATTAACAAAAAACTGCAAAACTAAGTTATTAATAAGTTATTTTTTTATTCTTAAATAAAAAAAAAGTTAATTTTTTAATAATTAACTATTAGTTGGTTACAAAAAAAAAAAATTTAATTTTTTAACTTCCCAAACTAACCTTTAATATATTATTAAAAAAGTAATCGTTGTTTGTACTCTTAAATTTAATTTTGAATTACGAGGTTTTAATTATAATAATTAAAAGTAAAAGATTTTGATTTGTTGCAACATTATATATTTATGAAATTTCATTAATAAATCTTTGTGTTAAACAAGCAACATTACCATTATTATCACAATAAGTTAAAATTTTTCTTTACCTCAGTATATTCACATAATTTTTCTTAACAAATTCTGTAAAATATGATAAAATTTATTTTTTAAAATTTATTTATTCTCCAACTAACAATGTGTGCATTTGGAGTGTTAAAAAATAAGAAAAAAATGTGATTTGAGTTGATTTTAAACATTTGACATTTGGTGTTTCAAACAGAATTTTTTAAGAAGAATAGTAATACTTTTAGACTTTTATGGTAAAAAGTAAGAAAGAAAAATCGTAGAAACGATTTTTTGGGTCCGTACTCACGAATATATGTAAAAAATGTGTGACTTTTGTACGGTCATAGCAAAATTGTGAGAATGATTTTCTAAATTTATTCCCATGAATTTAAAAAAGTTAGTATAAAGCAGTAATAATGGTACTCAATTGAAAGTTTTTAACTCGAAAAATATGATTATAAAAAAAAAATTTACGCACTTAGTTAATCTCCTTCTAAATTTTTTATTTTTTAATGAAATATTAAATTTTTTTTAGTATAATAAAAGTGAAAATGTGTAATAGAGAGTTTTAGTGATTTATAGAAGTTATTAAAGATTTATCTTATTTTATTTTTTTTAATTACACTCCAAACGGACTTAATATTCTACGTCAAATTTTCTAAACTTTTCATTCTAAAACTTATCTATGAATTCGGTCGAATAATATTAATGGCTTAAGTGAGCCAGGCAAAGAGAAGAACAAGAGGAAGAAATGGGGCCACCAAATTTGATAATACTCTCACGTGCATGTTTAATCTAAAATTTTAATGAAATTTAATATTTTTATGATTTTAAAATGTGTTGTAATATAAATATGTTAAATTATATATATATATATATAGCATTTTTTTCAATCAAGTAATGTGAAACAAAAGTACTTTATCTCGAGTTATTTATCTTTTCGTTGATTTGCCTATATCATTATAGATTAGTCAATTGTACAGAAAAAAGTTTATTGCGAGTTTTAAGAAATAAGAGTTACTTAAAATTAAATAGGTATCGAGTCGAGTTATATACGATAAATTCTTATAACTTTTAATTTTATAGTAAATTGATTCTTAAGAATAGTCAATTTATAGACTCGATGTTTTTTACTTAAAAGTAATTTTAATATTTTATTTTGTCAAATCTTGTACCATTTTTACTCTCGTTTGTCGGCATTTGTTTTTGAGGATTTTTTTCGTATCTTTTGTTCTTCATTAATTTTTTTAATTGGGTAATTGTCAGTGAAAATTTTTAGACAACTCTTTGAAAACAATTTTGTCTTGTAAATAGGGATAATTTAAGAAATAGAAGTCTTGACTAACGTAAAATCTACCAAAATACGTAGAGAAGACACCTTAATGTCTCCCTCTTAAAGTCGGGTCACAATTGTTCTTTAAAATAAAATCCCAACTCCCATTGTCTATTTTCATTAGCGTTTAGTGGGGTAATTATAATTGGTAATCTTTTTTTTTTTTTTTAACTTCATTTTTCTTTTAAATTAATATTTAACTCTTTAAAAATTTAAAATATTAATCAATTTAAATTTTTATAAAGTATATAAACCGTAATTAAAATGAGAGAAGTTTTTACAATCCGTACCAAACACTCTCAAGGGTTTGACACAACAATATTACATGACCCATCTCTAGTTTGAAAATCAAAACATAATTCTTTTTAATTTGAATTAAAGTGTATAATTGAAAAAAAAAAATTATTCAATTTAACCAAATTTTTACCTTTGGGGAAATAATATTTCTGAAAAATGGATAAATAAAGTACATTTTTATCCATTTTTATTGTTAAAACAAAACATTATCTAATCTTTTACGGACACTAAATAGAAAATTCATAAATAAATTTATTTATATTTTGCTCAAAAGTATATTTTTTTTCACAATAATTTATAAATTTTCATGATACGTGAGAGACATATTTAATTAAATATAACATAATTTGTCAATTTAACAATTTAATCAAATCTATAAAAATTTATTTGTTACTTTTAAATGAGATAAGGTAATGCATTTTTTAACCAAGTCAAGGATAAACTGTAATTTTCCTTGTATAGCCATACGCAGGGGAGGCTGCAGCAGCGGGTCTATTGCAGCGGCTGCAATTCCTCGAAACTGCGTCGTTTTGTTTGTTTTTTAAATTTGTTTTAGGATGTGCTGGAGTGATTTTGACAACACAGTAAACTAATTTTTTGCTCAAAAAATAAAATAAAATAATAAATAATAAAATATTAAGCACTTAATTTTTTTTGCTAAAAAATTTAATAAAAAAGTATACTAATTTGATATAAAAGTGATATGTGATAAAATTTAATTGGAAGAAAGTAAAAATAAATTGTAAAAATTAATGAACCGTTTTTTTCATGTTGTTACTTGGGTTTCGTTTGGCACACCAATATTAATTAAAATTTATTAATTTTTACTAATTTATTTTTATTTTCTTCCAATTAAATTTTATCACATATCACTTTTATATCAAATTAGTGTATTTTTTATTAAATTTTTTAGCAAAAAAAAATTAAGTACTTAATATTTTATTATTTATTGATTTATTTTATTTTATTTTATTTTTTGAGCAAAAAATTAGTCTAGCATGTGATTAAAATTACACTAACACACCTTTAAAAATTTGTGCAAAATGGCACTGTTTGAGACAAAACGGCACCGTTTATCCTACCGCTGCCGCTGCAGTAGATGGGTCAACTGCAGCCTCCCCCCGCGTGCTTCTTGCTTGTGACTGTGCTTGGCTCTTCACCTATCTGACTCAACTGTCCAGCAATGATGAAGGAAGGCCAGTCCCACCCGCCCACCCATGCCAGCCAAATTGTCAAGTCATTGAAACACTAGGACATGAATAGTGACTTTCGATTTTCACCTCCTTTTCCGTGGATTCTGATCTTCAGTGGGAATAGGCTATATATATACATGTTTTTACGAATTAACCAAAATCAGTGATCGTGGCATGCAAAAATCTTACTCCATTATTTATTCATTCTGCAAAATTGGCATTACAGTATCAAAATCATCTGTATTTGTTGTATATCTTCTGAACATTAATGGTATTCTTATTCAAGTTTCCCATTAGTCGTATTACCGTGTATTGTTTAAGAAATTATATGACACATACTCGTTGTACTAATTTTCTAACAACCGAGTACTGGGATGGTTATACCGTATATTATTTTTTTATACATGGATCAGTTATGATTTAGTTTGAACAGTTATTTTAGATATATGGTCCGAATAATAGGTTATATTGTTTAAATCGTGTAAGAAGTTGGACTTTTTATTGTCACGGTTTTAGATGGTGTTTAGATATTAAAAAAAAAAAATTAAAGAATTAAAAAAATTAATATAAAAATGATACATAATAAAATTTGATTGAAAAAAATTGATAATTTTTTTTTTTAATTTTTAGTGAAATTTAGTAAATTAAACAACACTTTTTAATAAATCTTCGTATTGTTACAATTTTAGATGGTGTTTGAATAGTAAAAAAATAAAATAAAATAATTGATATAAAAAATAATACGTGTTAAAATTTGATTAGAAAAAGTTGACATAATTTTTCATAAAATTTGATAAATTAAATAATATCTTTTCAGTAACTTTTTTGCTACACTGAGAGTGCATTTGATATGAAATTTTCAATAAGTTTTAGTATAATATTATTAATTCAAACTTTTCAAACACTTTATAAAATAAATAATAATTTTCAATAATTTTTTATTATTTGATGCAATTTTGTGTGAAATAACTATTACAATCCTCTTTATAACTATACATTATAAGTATGATATCTATGTGATTTGGTAGAGGGGAGTGCGAATTAGAAACGAATTAGGTAACATTAAAGAATATTTTAGCGCAGTGTGAGCCTCGTCAAAAGCACCCAGAATTGCAGAGCCGACCAGCATATATATATATCATATAATAAAACACATCTTCTGATGTGACATTTGTCTGCGTGGCGCAACATGGAGGTCTGGGGGAAGGCTCGGCTGAAGGGCAGGCTCGGACGCGGGAGGGGGGAGGCTGATTGTTGGCAGAAAAGAAGGCTTGGATGAGAGAGGTTTGGGGGCTATATATCAGTAAATCAATGGTTGAGATTGTTTTTTTATTTCATCAGTGGCTAAAATTTTTTTATGTCCCTTGCCGCCGGCCCAACAATTTCAAAACCCATGTACCAACTACGCTTCCTTTGTACCAACAATTTCAGAAACATAGTTTAATCACTCAGTACTTTCGATTGCCAGAAACTTCAGAACTGCTGCCTCTAGCTTCTCTGCTTGCTGATTGCCGGAACCAGTTTGTGGCCAACATTAGATAGTGAGTTCATCTCTCTCTCTTCATTTTTCTCTACTCAACTCTCTCTTCATCTTTCTCTACTTCATATTTTAGTTCTCACTTGCTCTCTCGTTGGTTTCCGAGAAACAATAAAGGAAAATCGAATATGGAGTATCATGTTTAATTTGTGCTAAGATTTTGTGGATTCGAGTGTCCTTTCTACCTTGGCCTTTGCATGATAGAAAGCCTGCATGTTGCAATTTTTTATTTTTCAGCAACCAAATAGAGTTCAGGTGAAATCGGTGGATTCAGAGCATCCATTTTTGCTTAAGGACTTCAACCTCTTGAAGCATCCCAAGATCAATGTTCCAAATCTTCAGGTCATCAAGCTGATACAGAGCTTTAAATCAAAGGAGTACGTTTGCGAGATCTTCGCTTGCATTTGTACTGGTACCTCACCAACGATGGAATCGAATTCCTTAAGACTTATCTCAACCTTCCGTCCAAGATCGTGCCAGCCACCTTAAAGAAGTCGGCGAAGCCCCTTGGAAAACTAAGGGGCGGCCCCCTAGGCTATCGTCCTCAGTAATTCTAACTCCACATTTCAATTTCTCTACCATAATGTATACTGGTAGTGATGTTAGATTTGTGTTCCCTACAATTTTTGGTTTTAATATGGCCAATGAATTTTTTAATTGAATTTGTAATGGCCCACCAAGGTTTGAAGGCGACAGACCTAGGTTTGGTGACTAAGATGGACATGGTGGGGGCCCTCGACGACCTCCTGGTAAGTCGGGAGGGGGGAAGGGAGGAGCACAACCTGAATTTCAGCCTTCCTTTAGGGTAATTTCTTTTTCTTAATATTGTTTTGTTAGTCATTGGATCCATATAGACATATGTTTGTTATTTTAAGTGTTGATTGTTCAATGAACTACGTATACTTCGTGTCTCCAATATTTTGTTACCTTAAAGTTCAAGAAAAGTTGTATTAATATGGAATTATATCAGTGAATCAATGTGGTTATTTTATCTTTTGGTTAAATTGTTGACTGTTCTACGAATTGGTATTTTATCATCCTAGAAGTTAGCAAAGTAGTTGGATCAACATTAAATTCTTTATTCTTAAAGTCAAAAACCAAGTCTTAGGATTGTATGTGGTAGCTTTTTTGTAGTCTAAAATATTTTCCTCTGGCATTAAGATCTATCATGTTGCAATGAACAGTTAGGATGTATGAAAAATTTATAAAACAAACTTATACGAAAAATTATAAAAGTAATTTATAAAATTAAAAATCACTAATAGTATCTATACAGTTTTTAATAAATGTGTGAAACTTTATTATTTATTACAAATATTATCATATTTTTAAAAATATTGATTTAAAACTTTCATAAAAAAAAATTCAACAAAATATGAAAAGAGTAAGATAATATATTTTCATATGAAATGACCAGAAAGACAACTAAATTAGAAAGAAAAATAAAAAATAATCCTTACCATTGAGTAAATTCAATAGTTAAAAAATATCCCAAATTTAAATTTTTTAACTTCATTATTATATAGATGACACAAATAGTGTAAAATTGTATGTATTTAAAATTTTAAGTTTTAAGTACATTAAAATTGAATTTTTATTTAAATGTTTATTTTTAAGAAATTTTTAAATATTATTTTTTAAAATAAAAAGCTTAATTAACTTTGTCCAATAAGTATTCATATATCGTTTAACAAATGTGTAAATTTTATTATTTATTACAAATAATCACATTTTAAAAAACTTTTATAAATAAATATTCAACAAAATATGAGAAGAGTAATAGAGTATATTTCTGTGGAAAGACAACTAAAGTGAAAAAAAATATCTTAAATTTAAATTTTTTAACTTCCTTATTACATAGATAACACAAATTGTATAAAATTATATGTATTTAAAATTAACTATTAATTATTATATAGTAAATTTATTTATAAAAATTAATTATTCTTATTTATTTATTTTTATTTATTTTACTACACACTTAAAAGTTGTCAAATGTTAATTATATCTAAAATATTATTATATTTTATTTTACCAAAAAAATATGTTAAAAAGATAGCGTTTTTGCCTCAGAAAATAAGGTTTGAATTTTAAATTTTAAAATTTTAAAATTTTAAAAAGAAATTTAAAAATTTAACATATCAGTTTTGGACACTTTTCCAACCCAACCCAAACCCCGAACCGAGACATGTAGGATAACTGTCCCATCAAGTGAGCAAATTTATTATACAGATGATCGGGCAGATAATGACTTTGAAAAAATTGAACTTTTAATGCCATAATGATTTGAAGAAATAGACCCTTTTTTTTTTGTAAAATGACAATTATAATGCAAGTTTTCTAAGTAACTTTTGAAATAATTTTTAAAGAATAATTATTATCTCATATTAATTGCTTCTATTTTTATCCTACTTCAATTTGCTAGAGGTGAACTTCAACTCAAAATTTTGTTTCAGACCTTTGGTTGTTTTAATTATCACAAATTCTAAATTCAAGTTAGTTCAAGATGATTACTCTTAAGTTATTTGTTTCTTTTTTTGTTTTTTATGTGATTGGGATAAAAATTTTATGTGCAGTTTCTATGAATAAAAAATATGTTCACTTAGAGCTCTTCGTAGATTTTTTTTGGGGTTAGTTTATAATTTTTTGGGAGTGTTCATGACATCAAAATACATAAAGCAAAATTACAGAGCTCTCTATTTTAGGGGTGACATTTGCATTAAGCAAATTCAGCCCAAGCTTTGTGGTTCCATCGAGCACTTCTTTTCCCTCTGGTTATCAAATCTTTGGTTCTATTTTTTTGTGTAACTTGAACTGCATTTGCAGGAAGACTAGCATGCATGCAGAGAACATGACGGCTTCTTCGCCTCCCGCCACGATCGACTTCAGTGATCTTGATTAGAAGTCCCAGTGCTAGAATGACTTTGAGGCTCGATTCAGCATTCCTCACCTCACAGATAAGGTGTGTGATGTCTAATTTTGACTCAACTATAATTGATTTTTGAACTTCTTTACCTGGTTTTGAACCGGTGAAATTTAAAAGATCACCAGAGTCCTATTGACTGTATCACAAGTTTAAAATTTTGCATCACACTCTGGGTTGTGTTTAGGAGTCAAAAGTTCGTTAGTTCTTAGGAATTTTTAAAGTATGCATTTTGAGGCCTTTAGATGAATATTTGTTGAAGTTTTAAGTGATTGGTGTGAGGTTTTCATGAACATCCTAGGACTCATGGTGTTTTGTTCAAATTTTTTGAACGCGCCGATTTGCGGTTCTTGGTTCTCATGCATTCATAAAATTTAAAAACTAATATTCTCATTAAAAGATCGAAATCCAGATTTGAAGACTTTATTATGCATATTCCCTATTCTGTATTTCTGCTTCAGGTTTTGTCTTTTCTTTTTTGGTACTTCATTTCTCTCCTAATTAATGTTTGTGTTTTAATTTTTCTGTATGAACTGTCTTTCTCTCCTAACACTTCTTTTGTGATTTTCTTCTTCCTTCTCTTTTTGGCTTAGCGTATTTCTACTTTAGGATCCAAGTCTAAAGATTCAATCTTTTCTTTTCCTTAATATAAAATGTTTTTTACTTATTCATTTACCCATTGTTGAGCACCACGTCCAACTTGAACATTTCCTGTTTTCTAATCATGCATTAAAAAGTTGAGTTGTTATTCCATAAATTAAAAGAAAAATAATACAAATTAAACTAAATTTAAGTATATTGTTAATTATTTTTTAATTTTTGTTTGTTACCATTTTGATTTCTACGTGTTAATATTTGTTTATTGACAAAATGTTTCAATTTTTTTTATATGAATTGCCTTCCTTGATGGCACTAAATTGATAATTGTTAAGGAAGGTAAGTATTTAAAAGAAATTGGAAGTTAGTCGTAATTCTTTTCTAGAAGCTAATGATCCGGTATTTGGGTTCTCCTACATTCATAATATTTGAACACTAATATTCTCATAAAAAGATTGAAATCCAAATTTGAAGATTTTATTACTCATATTCCTCATTCTGTATTTCTGATTCAAGTTCCATCTTTTTTTTTTTTTTTTAATTTTTGTATTTCTTTTCTTTCCTAATTAATGTTTTTGTATTAAAAAAATGTTATAATTTTTCTATATGAATTGCCTTTCTCTCTTAACACTTCTTTTGTGATTTTCTTCTGCTTTCTCTCTATAAGTTAGTGTGATTTTCTTTTTCTTTCCAATCATAAGTTCCTTCACATTGATGGAGACATTAGTGTTATGGCTCTAATGATTGGCGAATTTTTATTCTCTGAATGGACTAGAAATTTTAGGTTTGGTAACAACACTTTCCATGGCTAGCAATTGACATGTAATCTGATTTTCATTTGTTTGAAATGAATTTTTTCTGTATGTAGTTTAATACATTTGTTTGAACTTGGTTTTTCATATGATTCACATACATCACGCATAAACACAATAACTGAAAATCATCATTTTTGGGGCACCGCACTATTTGGTGTTTGAGAATGTTCGAGGTTGTGTTGGTCTATTCCACATATCATGGGAATATTTTTATTTGGATGTTTAGTCTTGAAGAGTCATCATCTCTATCGTATTTTTAAACTTTCAACAAGATTATTGAATATTGAAAGAAGTTTTAACGGTAGGATGATTTTTTCATATCCAATATTTTTTTTTTGTCCGCTATGGTGATATATGGATGCAGGAACATGTATAGATGCACAATACACATTTCATTGAGTTAATTTTAAATCTTAGGATAAAAAGTGTGCCTTAGATTATTGCGTTTGAGTTTGTTATTGTGCAATTTTCTAAAATGTGATGTTATATCTATTTCAATTAGAATTTATGACGCTGGAGGTTTAGCATTTGTAACTGTTGTTTAAGTTAGTATTTTTTTTGTCTCAACTCATAAAACTAAGGTGGAAACTATACTGAATTCTTAAATTTAGTATCTTACAAATATTAGTGTTCCTTTGTTGTCCCATTATCTAAATTACTGGTTGAGATGCCAAATCAGTATCCTTTCATCATTTGTATTCCTTTGCTTAATGTCCATACGTTGTTTGTTCAATTCAATGATTATATGTCTAGATTGAATACCATTTTTTTCGTAGGAGGCAACAGGAATTTTGCAATTGCAAACCCACTTGGCTCATATTTAGAAGCATTTGATAGAGGACAACATTTTGGTGTCTTTTGGTTATTGATTTTATTCAGGTTAGTGAAAAGTCATCAATGGCATTTTTTCGACAAATGACATATGACTTGGTTCAGCCTTGATGTTTGTTCTCGATATATGAGACTTGCATCCTATATTACATGGTGGTAGTTTTTGGAAGATGGCTTTTCTGAGTGAACGGCGATATTTTTTTAATATGTATTGTTTATGTAATTTATAATTAATTTAAATGATATTGTATAAATGAGTTGGTGCCTAA
>JAVXUM010000036.1:17761807-17772016 GCA_035590655.1 Pouteria glomerata
AAAATTTAGTTTTGGACCTTTGGTTGCTTTAATTATCACAAATTCTAAATTCAACTTAGTTGAAGATGATTACCCTTAAGTTGTTCGTTTCCCTTTTTGTTTTTTGTTTGGTTGGGATAAAAATTTTATGTGTAGTTTCTATGAATAGAAAATATGTTCACTTAGAGCTCTTCATAGATTTTTTTGGGGTTAGTTTTTAATGTTTTTTGGGAGTGTTCATGACATTCAAAATACATGAAACAAAATTACAGCACTCCCTATGTCAAGGGTGACATTTACCTTAAGCAAATTCGGCTAACAAAATAGACCCTTTAGTAAAATGACCATAATAATGCAAGTCTTCTAAGCAACTTTTGAAATATTTTTTAAAGAATAATTATCATCTCATATTAATTGCTTTTATTTTTATCCTCCTTTGATTTGTTAGAGGTGAACTTTCAACTCAAAATTTAGTTTTGGACCTTTGGTTGCTTTAATTATCACAAATTCTAAATTCAACTTAGTTGAAGATGATTACCCTTTAGTTGTTCGTTTCCTTTTTTGTTTTTTGTGTGGTTGGGATAAAAATTTTATGTGTAGTTTCTATGAATAGAAAATATGTTCACTTAGACCTCTTCATAGATTTTTTTGGGGTTAGTTTTTAATGTTTTTTGGGAGCATTCATGACATTCAAAATACATGAAGCAAAATTGCAGCGCTCCCTATTTTAGGGGTGACATTTACCTTAAGCAAATTCCGCCTGAGCTTTGTGGTTCTGTTGAGCAATTCTCTTCCCTTTGGTTATCGAATCTTTGGTTCTGTTTTTTTGTGTAACTTGAACTGAATTTGCAGGAAGACTCGTATGCATGCGAAGAACATGACAGCTTCTTCGCCTCTCACTGCGATCGACTTCAGTGATCCCAATTGGAAGTCCAAGTACTAGAATGACTTCGAGGCTTGATTCAACATTCTTTACCTCATAAATGAGGTGTGTGATATCTAATTTTGATTCAACCATAATTGATTTTTGAACTTTTTTACCTGGTTTTGAACTGGTGAAATATTAGAAGATTACCAGAGTCCTACTCATTGTGTCCCAAATTTAAAATTTTATGTCACACTCTGGGTTGTGTTTAGGAGTCAAAAGTTCATTAATTCTTAGGAATTTTTGAAGTATGCATTTTGAGGTCTTCATACGAAACTATGTTGGAGTTTTTAAGTGATTGGTCTGAGGTGTTCGAGAACATCCTAGAACTTATGGTGCTTTGTTCCAATTTTTTGCACATATCGATTTGCGATTTTGGGTTCTCATGCATTCATAAAATTTGAACACCAATATTCTCATAGAAAGATTGAAATCTAGATTTGAAGACTTTATTGCTCATATTCCCCATTCTGTATTTCTACTTCAGGTTCTGTCTTTTTTTTTTCGTACTTTATTTCTCTCCTAATTAATGTTTGTGTTTTAATTTTTCTATATGAACAGCCTTTCTCTCCTAACACTTCTTTTGTGGTTTTCTTTTTCTGTCTCTCTGTAGCTTAGTGTGTTTCTACTTTGGGATTCAAGTCTTTCTTAATATAAAATGTTTCTTTTACTTATTCTTTTACCCATTCTTGAGCACCACGTCCAACTTGAAGATTTCCTCTTTTCTAATCACGCATTAAAAGGTTAAGTTGTTATTCCATAAATTATAAGAAAAGTGATACAAATTAAATTAAATTTATGTATATCATTAATTATCTTTTAATTTTTGTTTGTTACTATTTTGATTTATGCGTGTTAATATTTTTTATTGACAAAATGTTTCAATTTTTCTGTATGAGCTCTCTTCCTTGATGGCACCAAACTGATAATTGTTAGGGAAGGTGAGCATTTAAAAGAAATTGTTAGTTAGTGGTAGCTCACCTTTTCTGTATGAACTAATCATTTCTAATGATTGGTATTTGGGTTCTCCTGCATTCATAAAATTGAACACTAATATTCTCATAAAAAGATTAAAATCCAAATTTGAAGACTTTATTACTCATATTCCTCTTTCTGCATTTTTTATTCAAGTTTTGTCTTTTTTTATTTTTGTACTCATTTTTTCTCCTAATTAATCTTTTTTGTATTAAAAAATGTTATAATTTTTCTATATGAATTACCTTTCTCTCTTAACACTTCTTTTGTGATTTTCTTCTTCTTTCTCTCTGTAAGTTGGTGTGATTTTCTTCTTCTTTCCATTCATAAGCTCATTTACATTGACGGAGACATTAGTGTTATGGCTCTTATGATTGGAGAATTTTTATCCTCTGAATAGACTGGAAATTTTAGGTCTACTAAAAGCACTTTCCATGACTAGCGACAGACATGTAATTTGATTTTCATTTGTTTGAAATGGGTTTCTTCTATATGCAATTTAATACATTTGATTGAACTAGGTTTTTGCCAAAAAGGACATTTGTTTGAACTTAGTTTTTCACATGATTCACATATCAAGCACAAACACAACAATTGAAAATCATCATTTCTGGGGCATCTCACTATTTGTTATTTGAGAATGTTCGAGATTGTGTTAGTTTATTCTACATATCATTAGAATAATTTTATTTGGATGTTTAGTCTTGAAAATTCATCATCTTTATCATATTTTTAAACTTTCAACAAGATTATTAAATATTAAAAAAAGTTTTAATGGTAAGATGATTTTTTCGTATCTAATATTTCTTTTGTCTACTATGGTGATATAAGAATGCATGAACATGTATAGATGCACAATACACATTTCATTGAGTTAATTTTAAATCTTAGGGTAGGAAGTGTGCTCTAGATTATTACGTCTGAGTTTGTTATTGTGCAGTTTTGTCTAAAATGTGATGTTATATCTATTTCAATTAGAATTTATGACACTAGAAGTTTATTATGGTAGTAGTAGTCGTTGTAACTGTTGTTTAAGTTAATATTTTTTTGGTTTCCACTCATAAAAACTACACTGAACTCTTAAATTTAGTATTATACAGATATTAGTGTTCTTTTGTTGTCCCATTATCAAAATTATCCATAAATTAATGGTTGAGATGTCAAATCAGTGTCCTTTCATTATTTGTATTCCTTTGCTCATGTCCATCCATTGTTTGTTCAATTTGATGATTAAGTGTCTAGATCAAATACCATTCTTTTGCAGGAGGCTGCAGGAATTTTGTAATTGCAAAGCCACTTGGCTCATATTTAGAAGCATTTGATAGAGTATAACATTTTGGTGTCTTTTGGTCATTGATTTTATTCAGGTCAATGAAAAACCATCAATGACATTTTTTCGGTAGAAGACGTATGACTTGGTTCAACCTTGATATTTGTTCTGGGCATGTCAGACTTGCATCCTATGTTACATGGTCACAGTTTTTGGAAGATGGCTTTCCAGAGTAGACGATAATATTTTTTTTAATATGTATTGTTTATGTAATTTATAATTAATTTAAATGATGTTGCATAAATGAGTTGGTGCCTAATTATATTTAATTTGTAAGTCTTTGCTATTCATTTTGTACACTATTGCAATAAAAATTCAATTTATTATGGATTTTTATTTTTTGTTTTTGTTGTTGTTCTAAAATTGGTGATGAGTTGGTGCCTAATTATATTTAATTTGTAAGTCTTTGCTATTCATTTTGTACATTATTACTATAAAAATTCAATTTATTATGGATTTTTATTTTTTGTTTTTGTTGTTGTTCTAAAAATTGGTGAAAATATTGTAATTTTAGACACTTGCTTTTTCTTTTTCTTTTTTTTTTTTTTCTGCACGTTCTTTTTTATACTTATCTTTCTCTTTGTATAAAACTTTGCCTTTTTGTGCATTATAGGGGTTTTATTCACAAATTCGTTATTTTGAATCTAGCTTTTAAGTGTAGAAGATAGGTGTCAAACACCTTTTTTTTTTTTTTTTTTAATTCAAATGTAGACCTAATGAATTTTTTTTTTGCCATTAATTTTTTATTTTTACCAAAAAAAAGGTTATATAGTGGGGTTTAAGTTGTATAAAAATACTTTCTCAATTTACATATTTGTTCAAACTTCTGATTTCTTCTTTCCTCTTTCTCATTTTTTTTTTGGCCTAACTTTTTTTTTTTTCCCATAATTGCTCACTTAATTTTTTTTTTCACTCCTTTTTTAATTTTTGTTCTATGCTATCAATTTTTCTTTGTTTGTTTTAAGAAAACTAATCACTAATCTATTTTGATTAATAATTTTTATATTTACAAGTTATTTTATGATTTTTATATTTTAATTTTAGTTTGATAGATTTATTTGTTTGTGTGCCTTTATGCACAGGCAAATACTGCGTGCCTTTACTTTTATAGGTTATTTTTGCAATTTTTCATGCAAATTTGTCTTATAAATTTGCATTTAAATTTTTTGCTGGTTAAGGGAGCGTTTGGAGTGACAAAAAATGATAAAATTTGATAAAAATTATGAGTTCGTAATTCATGCAATCAGATAAAAAGTAAATAATTTTTAAAAAATTTTAGTATTTTTTAGCGGTTTTTAGAGATTCACACAGAGCTTAATTATGTATTCGTGTCGTCAGGCACAGGTAATTTCTAGTATATATATATATATATATCAAACGTAAAGAAAAGAAAAAAGATCCACATAGTATGGAAACAAGCACAACATTTATAAATATTTTAGCTTAATTAATCTTGCAATATTGTGATTGAAATTAAAAACAATTGACAAATGGGTTGTTCTCAAATTGCCAAAAATTTGAGGAGATCTAATTGCACGACTGTTGCCTAAACCCAAACCTCTCATTCCTCAAATCATACTCCACTTTGAAGTTTTGCATCTGAAAGCTCCCCAGAATTATCGCCGGCCCGTCGGAACTCGCCGGACCGATCACGTTGTCCGTCACCATTGCCAAACACACTGCCCCCGTTTCACCCACCAGGAAGAAGGCGTTCTCCGGCGGCAGTTCCATCTCGGCGCCTCCCTTGAAGTGCAGCTTCATTTTCGGCAGCGCCGCCTTCTCCCCGCCGGGGACATTGAAGCACGGCCGAATACCGGTCTCGAACTCAATCTCCGACGCCCTCTGATATCCCTTCGCCTGAGTTACGAGCTCATTCAGGACCAGCTTGAAAACTTCTCCGGACATGTACGTGAAGGTTGAGCCGGAGTCGACAATGGTGCCGCCGTCGCCGCTCGGAGAGAGGTACTTGTATGGAATTTTCACGCGTTTTCCGCCGACGGTGATTTTCCGCAGACCCACGTAGTAGTAAACGGAAAACGCATCTTTTCCGGCGACGGTTGGGTTCTTGATGAACGGAGTGTATCTCATACTCTCGCCCTTGCGGCCGGAATCTGACCCATTGTCCAATACAAGGTCGGTGCTTTCGGCGGTGTCATCGAATTTCCGAGGGAGAAGGCAGTAAGAGAACTTGTTGAGGCCGAGTTGACTCGGCAGCGACATCATTCCGCGGCCGAACCCGGCTATCCCGGCGGGCTGACGAGACGAGAATACTGAGCAGCCGACGACTACGTTGGGGACTTTCTTCCCGGGAAAGTTGAGGGTGTCGACGAGGCCGAAGCCACCGGTGGTCCCAGAGCCGTAAAGGATGATGTACGGAGGACAGATCTGAGTACAGTTTATGGAATTGTGTTCGCACTCTCTGCATCGAGTGACATTCGTGTGGTGAATCCAACCGCATTTTCGGTTCAAACAGCCGAGAATTTTAGCGGACGACGACAATTTGGGGATGAACGGAGCAATATCGGCGGGGCCAGAGCCGGCGAACGAGCAGTTCTTGCAGAGGTATCTGTGGGTACAAGGGAACCAAACCATGTCACTGCCAGTGTCCATGACGAATTGCAGTGTTTGAGGTGGGGTTCCAAAGCTCAGAGGAATGGAGTAACCTCCATAGCTGTGGACAAAGAGAGGCGCTACAGCGGCGGCCGAGGGGGAGGAGGAGGAGGAGGAGGAGGAGGAGGCGGAGGCGGATGCACTTCGGGGACTTTTGAGGTGGCGGGCTCTGCTCAGGGACTGGGCTGCTAGAAGCTTGAGCTTTTGGTATGGATCTGGAGATGAGTTTGTGTGAAAATGGGATAGCGAGACTCTGACAGTGGAGGAAGAAGAAGAAGAAGAAGAGATGGAGAGAGAGAACAGAGAGAGCAGAAAGAGAGAACAGAGCACATCAGATGAAAAGGCCATCTTCTAAATGTTTGGTTCTCTTTTGGCCTTTTTGTTGTTGAGAGATCGATGGAAGGTTAATGCATTTGATATATTGAGTGCATGTGGCTTTGATTGCTTTGAATTCAATTAAAGTGAATGTGAATGGGGACAATCAATGGATGGATGGATGGATGGATTAATTCGGAAGGTGAAGGTGATGGAACAGTGCCACTGCTATGCTTCCAAAACATAACAACTGTCCCTCTTTGGTTTTGCATGTGATTGAGAGCGGCTGAAGTTACCTTCCAAAAAAAAAAAAAAAAAAAGAGAGGAAGAGGGAGACAGAGTGATGGAATATGGAGTAGGCCCAGAAGAGATAGGAAGCACAAATGCAATGAAGATAGACACTGACGGCAAGATACCTAAGAAGGGAGGGGTAATGTTGGTAAAATTTCCCTATAATTGGCAGGATAACGAAGATATAAAATTAGTAGAAACAAAAGGCTGACGCAACATGAAGTATTAGAGAGCTCTAATCTTTCGTATAAATGTTAAGAAAAATTCAAAGAAGTCTGCAATTGATCGATAATGAAAAAATTGCTGCAAAAAAAAGGGAAGTTTTTAAACTCGGAAATGAATAAAATTAGATTTAGGAGAGTAATTTTTTTTTAAATTTTAATTTTAATTTTAAATTTAAATTAGTAAAATTAATATTCAATATTTTAATCGTAGAGTTCCGTTTGCACGAATTATTTGCTAATTATTGATATAATGGGACAAATCATACCCGCAGCTGAGGTGATTTTATCGGCAAATATTTTCTCTTGTAAAGAAACAATGCAAACATATTTTAGCTTGTAAAGTTTTATTATGGTAAATTCATACAAAATCTTAAATTAAATAAAGTAAATTTAAATGTTTCATTAATTGAAAAGGAGAAAAAATTTATATATTTCTTTAATTGAAGTTTTTCAAACTGGTAAGCTTTCAAAAGGCCACAACTACAATATTACAATTCAAGACAAGTTTTCAAAAGGCTATAACCACAATATTACAATTCAAGTCTAACTAACAGTGAAAAAGAATACTGCACAGATTAGGAAATAGACAAAAAAATTTCAATACGCATCGCAGGCAGCACGCAGGGAGAGCACGGTTGCGCTACATGGACACTGGGAGCCCACTAGATGCGTGTGGTTCGAGATGTGTGTTATCTTGAAAATTTTGTTTCCGTTTAGAAATCAATATTTAGGAAATTTATTTTTTTGAGTCCTAATTAAAATAAGATTTTGTAGTCTATATAAATACGTCTAAACTTAATGTACAAACAAAAAAAGAGAAGGGGGCATATTGTAGAGTCTTGGGAAAGAGAATTTTTTCTTGCAAGCTTATATGTTTTTTTTCTTGGATTTTCTTTATTCTTTGTTGAGTCTGTTCACTTTTTAAAGAGTTAGAAAGTTAGTTTCTACTTGATCTAGGTGTATCGTAAATTCGAGCAAGTGTTTAAAAGAAGTCATGCGAGGAGTAATGGAGATTTCGAGTGAATACTTATAACCTAATAATATGGTGAAAATTGTTTTAAAATTTTTTTTCTAAATAAAGATTTCCTAGCTAATTTTTAGTATCTTCGTACTTTATTTTTATTATGTGAATTGGTTGATTGATTTTGGTGAGTCAAAAAATTTTCATAACGAATTTCATGACATGTTTAATACATCGACGAGTTTCTTCATCTCTTCGATTTAACTCCCGCGTAAAAACTACATTTTCACTCTCAATTATTACAACAGAATGATAAAGCCTTCAAATTGAAATCAGTAAAAAATTTAAGTAAATTATAATTTACTCTTAATAAATATTAGAAACTTTGTTTTAGTATGTAGCAACTGCCAGCTGCCTAACTAATGTAAAGGTTTCTTTACTTTCATTGCTCATCCACATGCAATGGCACAGAAAAAGATGAAACACACGTCCTCTTCTATTTTCTGGCTTGTCCTCTCCCTCAATAAACCAAAGTAACCTTTAAGTTCAACTTTTCTTCTTCTTCCGCTTTATTTTATTTGTTTTTTTTTTATTTATTTTTGGCCAAATTGAAATTTAATTAAGAGTCATTTGGGCAAACTAAAAAGGTGCAATGATATTTTTTTTTTGGACACGTGACACTTTAGTTGGTAGATGGGTGTTTGATAAAAATTTATAAAAAATTAGAAAAAAACGATAAAAATTAGAAAAAATTATCAAAAGTTAAAAAAAATAAAGAAGGTTGA
The DNA here is from genome assembly GCA_035590655.1 of Pouteria glomerata. Taxonomy (NCBI): domain Eukaryota; kingdom Viridiplantae; phylum Streptophyta; class Magnoliopsida; order Ericales; family Sapotaceae; genus Pouteria; species Pouteria glomerata. The sequence goes on from JAVXUM010000036.1 coordinate 17,770,203, forward strand.
TAAAATTTAAAAAATGTGAGTAAAAGTTATAAAATATTAATAAAAGTTCATGTGTTTGATGAAAAAAAATTAAAAAAATTAAATGAAATTGATAAAAATTGACTATTTTTTGTTTTTATTGGTGATCCAAACACAACCTTATTGAATTTATACGAAGATGTAAGATACTATTTAAGCTCCATTTCATTGTCATGCCAGCACTTAATTTGTTAACAACATCTAGATCAGGACAGAGATGAGTATGGCAGAATAGAAATAATTGTCTTTATTTATTTTAAATGGAAAAAAAAATTAGTTATACAAATTGTTTAATTTTGTCCCCACAAAAATTTTATTCTGACCCACTATCTCGATTTATCCTTATTTGTTTATAAGTTATATGTCACATCCTCACTTTAGAATATATATTTATAGGATATATATTTACTCCTATTACTAGGGTGGACACTCATAAATCTTTCGTCTCAATTATTGTAACAACTGGTATTTTATATTAGAGTATTTATGTATTATTTTGGGTAAATAAAATATTTAAATTGAGTTTAAGTGAATTATTATATTTTTCTGGGCTGAATTTAGCCCGAAGTAGTATTGGACTGGACAAATGGGGCCAAGGGCCTAACTGTCTTTTATTTTCTTCTTTTTTTCCTTTTTCTTTCTTTCCTCTTTGTTCAGCTAACGAGATGAGAAATAGGGAGAGGGAGGAGAAAGAGGAAGAAGAAAGAGATAGAGATTTGGAGCGGAAGGTTTGTCGATCCAGAAAGATCTCGACGCGGTAATCGACGTGGTATAATCAGATTCCTGTGGTTTGGCCCGAGGAGAGACAAATCGAGTGGAGAAGTTTAGAGAGCGAATCGGATTTCTGCATTTTTCTCCATTTCTCTTCAGATTCGAGGTAAGTGTGACTTGTATTTGTGTTCTATACGTCATAGGGATCATTTTGATGTATTTATATGCATGATTTGGTGATTTGTGAAGAGATTTGTATATATATACGGTTATGTGTATATATACGTGCATATATATATGAAATTATTGCATGTTGTTGTGTTATTTCTTCAATTGAACTTGTAAAACTGTGATATAGATATAGAGGAATATTTGTACATGAGTTATTGTTGATTTCGAGCTTGAATTTGGGTTGGATTTAACCCAAAAGTGGCCAAAAACGAAGCTAGAATCACTGTGCACCGATTTTGTTGCTGTGGGGTGCCATTGGTCCTCTAGGGCTCCTATGGTACTGTTCATGGGGCGCCCGTCATTTTGTGGTGCGTCAATGGTACCCAGTGTGGTATCGGATTTTTTTGAAATATTGAAATTTAAGTTTGTGGGTTAATATATATTGGGGATTGATGTATTTTGGGTTAATTCGATGTTTAATTGCATAATTGAGCATATCATGTACATTGGGCTGGGGTGGTTTTATCCGGTTGATGTGATGTGTATTGGTTGGCCAAGAGTGCCACTTTGTGATGTAACATGTCGAGGCACGTGTCATGTATGTTGAGGGGATTGATATCTTTATAAAATGAACAAATTGAGTTTTGAAAAATACCGGATGATCTCCAATTGATATATATGACTAGAGTATAGTCATGTGAAGTTGGGACATTAATATTGAGATATATTGATTTTGAGATTTCTCTGGATTGCAACCGGATACCTGCTTTGTAACAGCCCGGGACCGACGCCGTAGCAGGATATTGTCCGGTTCTGGGATCGTGGATCACCACCTCACCCGCCCCGGTTTTGTTCTTGGCGAGGGCTACCCCCGTGCCCCCCCAAAAGGCCTCCTACTAGGAAGAGTTTCCACC
>JAVXUM010000036.1:17808765-17824802 GCA_035590655.1 Pouteria glomerata
CTTAAATCACACATATATATAAATAAAGGATAAAGATGTATGCTCAAATAAATTTAATAAATATTTTATTACTACCAAAAAAATAAAATTCTTATTACAAAATTATACTTTCAAGGGCATAAAAGTAATACTAGTCTAACAAGTTGTGCATTTTCGTGAGCAGACAATTACAATTGCAACTACGTACCATGACTTCACTTTAGCTATAATAAAATTGAGAAATATTGAGAGCGCCTGATTGATTTTTCTCCATCAACATTGTACTGTTTCAATTAATACTTTCTCCATCAACAGTGTACTGTTTCAATCAATATGTATCATCTAGTTAATATTAATATATGTATTAACTAAATGATATATATTGATTGAAACAATATAGTAATATATATATATATTAACTAAATGATATATATTGATTGAAACAATACAGTAATATTAACTAAATGATATATATTGATTGAAACAGTAGAGTGTTGATGGAAACTGTCTTTTGTAATAATTCTATTGCTGTCTTTACGTTTCTTGTATCTCAGCATGAACAGTGGTTACAATAAACAGATGATACGGGAATCAACATTGTACTGTTTCAATCAATATATAACATTTAGTTAATATTGAAAGGGACATGGATCGATCGATCCAGATCTCCATAAATATCTGCATGGACGCCGGACGTTAACATGCGAAAAGGATATGCAATGCTCTCAAAGCCATATCTTTTGGATTGGTGTAACTCATCCAGTGAAATCAGCTCTTGCGTTAATATTGGACCTCCCTCCAATTAATGGCCTGCAATATTTTATGGTAAAGATTGATGAACATTTGTTGTGAATTGCTAATTTGTGCGTGCAGGTTGCTTGTTGACTAGTAAAGAAGATTACAAATTGGGCGCACGGCAAGGTCCTATAATAGTTGTTAGATCAACTGTGAATTAAAATGTATTTGCACTTGGTTCTATTATTAATTAATTGCCTAGTAATAGACTTTCTTAAAGTATCAAAAATTTTGAACCAACTCAGGATATATAATTTAATATATATTAAAAAGGTAAATAAATTTAAATAAGCAAACTTAAAATTTAAATAATTCATAAATATCTATTAATAAACTCCGCCCAAGATATGTATCCACTTAGTGGCGGAGCCATATGAAGGTAAGGGGGCAAGTGATTCCCTTAATTTTAGACACAAAATTATCAAAATACCTCTAGTATTTTAATTTTATTAAAAAATTAAAATTAATTCAAAAATTTTTACCATAAAAATAATTTAGAAGAATCAAAATCAAGTATTTATGTATGAAATAAAGTGCATTTTTTTTACTATACTAATAAATACTTTTAAGCATAATATCAATAAATATAACATACAATGTAATAATAAATTTCATAAACAATAAAATTAATAATAATTATTTTTTTTAGTGACAAGAAATATCCTTATTAAACCTCTAGTACTCTTAAAAGGGGTAATTAAACCATTGAACTGTGAAAGGTATATTTATTGGTTTAATATTTAAGAATAATTTTCTTTTTTCTTAAAAGTAATATAATTTTTATCATACTCTTAATCTCGATATAACCCGTTACTTTTTTTTAAGGTGTTTGGTGTCCCCCCTCAGTTAAAATTCTAGATCCGTCCTTGTAGATGCCTAAGGACGGCATAAACATTTTCTCTGACTATACTGATAAATGCAGGTGCCTACGGGTGACATATTTTCTTGGGTGAGGCCTCAATTTCAAACACCGAATGATTGTATTTTGGACTAAGCACTTCGTCTATGGTATAATCTTGCAGAGCACCTATGCCTCAGGTACGTGTGTTTAATGATAAGTTATACTTATAAATATGAAAAATGAAATAATGATGAATAAATTGATGGAAATATATATTGTTATGAGACAAATCTATGTGATACATGATAGTACATATTAAGTCATGTTGTTGCATATTTGTGTATAATGGGCATCAGTAGATTTGTGCTCACTTTTATGCAAATTTCGTTGTAAGTATTAGCCTTGACACTCACGTGGGACCTCTAGGTCAAAACCAATGATATATTATTAATTTTTTTACTGTATTTTTTATACATTTATTCTTATGGCCATTGAGAATATGTTTTATAAAAACTATTCTTTTAAATATTTCAATTGTATTATAAAAACGATGAGCCTATACTTATCATTGTAGGAGCATAGTTGTCCTGTTGTAAACTGAGTTTTTATTTTATTAATCTATGTTGTGTTGTAGGATGAATGTACATCTCTGATTAGATTGGATGTTGATGTTACCTGATTGCGTGTAATTATTATATCACGCTTTTGGTTACGGAATTTAGGGTGACACTTATTGAATCAAGCTTACTTTTATTTAGGAGGAATTTGGAGTAGTAAAAATTATTAAAAATCATATTCTTCTAATTTGTGTAATAAAATAAAAAATAATTTTTAAAAATCTTTAGTATTTTTTTGGTGAAACAGTACTGAACAGAGTCTTAAATTTCGTTTGTTTATTTGTTGAGTTTGAAAAGTATATCCAAACATGTTCCCCTATCTTATCAAACAAACATGAATTAATTGTTAACGAGCTCATTTGGGAGTAGCTCGTCGAGCGCTTGGAATCTTGACTAGACAGTCGAGGACAAAAGAGTTTGGATTTTTTTTTTCTCTCTCTTAATTTCTGTTATCCAACATTTAATATTTATTTATTTTTTTCATGTTTATTGTTTTCAAATGAAAATAAAGGAAAGGAAAGGAAACGAAACGAAACGAGACAAAATTTTAATGTTTAAATTAATAAATAAATTTATCCCAATAACTTTTCTTCTTCAAATTTTGATAAGACAAAATTGTGCGAAAAATACTGGCAAGCTGCTTTAATTGTCTCGCAAATCACTAATGAAGGAAACAATTAGACAATTTAGATGGCACCAAAAATGTCAAACAAGCATAAATAATCAAGATTCAAAGCATGAAAACTCTACACTTGCTAATAAAGAAGTGTTACGAAGTTGCTAACATTTTCCTTAATAAGTCGCAGTTCGGAGCACAAAATTTTTTTCAGCTATGAACTTTTTTCAAAATTTTTTTTAATGTTCTTTAATTTTTTCCAACTTTATTCACCTAGAAACAAAAATAATCTTCAATTCTTATCATCTTTCTCCAATTTTTTTCAACTTTTAAAAGCACACACCAAATGATAAAGTTGGCAAAAATAATTCTTTTTGGTGCTCTAAAAGCTATCTAAGTAAATGAAAATATTATTCTATTAATTTTTTTTAATATATTTTACAACTAGAATAAACAAGAACGACGACAATTTTTATAGTTGTCTTGCCCCAAAATGATAAGACCCACAAATCTACCCTACATTTTTTGTTATCTATTTTAGCAAACAATTCTAATAGCATACCATTGCCCATATTAGGAAATGACTGCAATTTTATTCATCAATTGCAAGCACAACTAGCGTGAAACACATTACAGGTAATGCCAACACGCATTTGCAAAGCTAAACCACAGGGTTTAGTAGGCCTCGGCCTGGCTTTGTTTGAATGCGATTGCTACCTGTTTCATAGCAAAACAACATGATGTCTAACAGAGAAATTCTTTAGTCGATCGAGCGAATAACCCGTCTCAATAATTTATTTCTGTGGGACCTACTGAGATGATCGATTAAAATATGACAATCGCGACTAACGCTAACATTTCTGTCTAAAATTAAGACCAAGAGAACAAAAGTTAAAAAAATCTGATTTTACCCAAAGAAAACTGCTGTTGACAAAGACATACAATAATCAAATAATGCCAATAAATTTCAGAGCCAGACAAGTTAAAAAAGACTGCAAACTATTCACTCAGTAGTAGGTACATCAGAGGCAAGAAACTAATTTTCACCAGATAAAAATAAAAATAAAAAGAAGAATCATGCTTTCAATCAAAGTTATGAACAAGCCGTGTTGGACAAAAGCACCGTGACATCCAAGCGCAGAGGCCGCTAAAGCACGAAAAAAATTTCTCACCTTCTGAAGAATCAAGACTCTGTAACGGGGCCCTTCGTGAGACACAGGAAAAAAATGGGTTGCAATGGATCCATAACGTCGCTTATCAAGAGAAGTCAATCATCGGTGCTGTATCTGGATTAGTCGTTGCTTGAACATTTGCTACTGGGTGGGGAGCTTCTTTCATGGCTTGACTGGCAGATGCCGCTTGGACACTTTCCCCAGGGACAATTGGATCCATATCACTCGCTGAGGGATTGGGTGGTTGATTACCTGCAGCTGGAATGGGTGCAGTCGACTCTGCAGGAACAGGTGCAGTCGACTCTGAGGGAACGGGAGCATTTGGTTCTGAGGAAGCTGGAGCACCTGGTTCTGAGGAAACTGAAGCATTTGCCTCAGAAGGAAGTACTGCACTTGACTCTGAGGCAGGCGGAGCACTTGAATCTGAGGCTGGTGGAGCACTTGAATCTGATGGAGGAGGAGCACTTGGATCTGATGGAGGTGGAGTGCTTGAATCTGATGGAGGTGGAGCGCCAGCTGGTGCAGTAGCAGGCGGTGCTTCTAGTAGCATTGGCTTGCCTGGCTGCTGTAGCTGCTGCTGCTGCTGCTGCTGCGAACCCTGAGTGATAGCAGCAGGTTTTTTCTGACCCGGAATAGGACCATACAGAGACGCCATCCCTGGAGGGAGAATTTCAATTGGTGGTTTCTTTGCTGCATCTGCCAAACCCGTGAGTTTGGGTTCCTCAAGGGAAGCCAAAAATGCTGCTGCCGCATCTGTCTTTGTTGATGGGGTGTGCTCCTTCTCCTTCTGTAGCACTTTGTTCCAAGCTTGAACCAAGCTCCTCAATGATGTTCGCCCATGTGACTGGAGGAAATGAGCAAGGTTAGATTAAATTACTAAATTTTAGGTTTAAAGAAAATCCATGGTTATAAGCTAATTATATACATGGGCATGAAGGACAGCCTCAGCAAGCATGCCAGTCTCCTGCCATGCTTTCTCCATCAGAGCATTGTCTCCCAAAACTGCGGCTGCAAATGCTGCTTCTCGACCCGAGCCAACTGAGATCAAATTATTTACCAAACTCTGCAACAAATGCATATAATTATTAAAAGTCGTTAGCAGAGATAAGGAAAAAAGCCCATAAAAGGGACATGCAATTGTCATCTAAAAGAATAGCATAGAATTTTAAGCCACACATTTATGACATTGAGGGTTACAGTAATGTAGCTAAGAGCCTAATACAGTTTCTATAACAGTTTTTATGTGCACAATGCCCCTACCACATATTCTATCAATGGTTATAAAGTTTAGAGTATATAAACTAGAATTATAGAGCCTTCTACTGGCCTCTTTTTCTCTTTTAGCAAGGGGCTGTTTCATTAGAAAATCATTGCAAACTTTATATAGGGGAATGATCTCAAGAAGCCATAGCTATTCATTTAATCTTATTGATCACCTGCAATAAAGTTTATACATTAGTGAAAAACATTTGACAAGAAAATGTTAGCAATTCACTCCAACCAAAAAAGCAGGAAAAGTTATTGGTTTGGTATCTTTTTTTTATTCCCCCAAAGCCAATTTGACAAGAAAATGTTAGCAATTCACTCCAACCAAAAAAGCAGGAAAAGTTATTGGTATGGTATCTTTTTTTTATTCCCCCAGAGCCAATCGTTATGTTTAAACTCATAAATGAAATCAACATGTCTTTATTTATGTTCTTGTTGTGTGCATATGCATGCTTATTACGAATGCCCACGAGGATAAGGGAACACGACCAAAAATATTAGGTTCCTTGATCTGAAATGCTGTGTGTAATTTATGAACATCGGGAAGGACCATGGTATGCCCGCCATATACTGATGACAATTAGATGTGAAAAGACCAAAAACTTCAAAATAAAAAGCCCGTTAGCCTAGTTATAAAGTTGTTTGACAACTATTATAGATTTTAGCAAACCTGGTTCTTATTTGGTTGTTTGTTTTAAAGCCCGTGAGGCTTATACATAGAAACACATATATGCATATATAGGTATTTACACGTGCATTTGTCTACATGTACATAGATATTTAATTCTGTGTCTGCATGTGAAGAGAGTTACTTTTTGTTTGGCCAAAAAAGACACAGAAAGAGGGTGGGAGGGGAGGGATTAAATCTAATAGGCCAATCAGCCATGACAACACTCAGAAGGCAAAAGGAGAGAAGCCAGATAGAAGGAAAATAATACTGGATGTCTTCACTTAACGGATTTTTGTTGGTACTATAATACAACATGGCAAAGATGAACAATGATTTTGTCCAATTAATGGCAAAATAATGGGTAATAAAAAGTTTATTGCTCAAATAATTGTCCGAATTTGTAAGAAACTATTTTGGAGAAATCCCTTTGACCTCCTCCACCAAAATGGGCTTCAAGGACGAACAACGTCCATCAAAAGCCCATTAGTGTTTCCAAGTCAATTGACTTCATTCTGCTTTCTTAGTCGGTTCATGTTACATGTGGCAAAATCATTTCAAACAAAATTCCCTTCTATTATTTTCACCAGGCCACTTCTACCATGAATGAGTTCCTTTCTCATTTTATTATTACTTTGTTTAACAAACTACTCATCCATCTCAACATCATCATTTAAGCTACCTATGTTTTTTTTTTAATACATTTATATCCTCATTTAAGCTACCCATGTTTTTTTTTATACTTTTAACTATTTAAATATTTTATATCTCGAATCATAATCAAATCTGAGAACTGCCTCTAAGAACTTTTTGGAAATTGGCCAGTGTTCTACTATTACATACCAGTCCAAAGCTGAAAGCACTGTTCCAATTCTCACTCAGCATGCTTTAACGTCCGAAAACAATGTTGTCTTCAATTTTCCCTCACTTTGTGTACAGTTCATCATATACACTAGCAATGGTCACTTCTAACATTTGTTTGTCCATCAAAGTTATCTAGACCATTCCTATCTCTTATTTTACAAAAGTAAAAATTTCACACAATCTTCCTTATTCATATTTGACCTTACAAACTTTATATCCAAGAGTTTTTCTTCACTGTTCTAGCCTAAAAATCAATCCCTTTTCTAGTTTTACTCAATTAAGCAATGTCATCAGCAGAAAGAACACACCACACAACTCAACATGCCTAGTAAGTTCATCCACTGGTAGAAAAGAACAAAAGAAAAATGCTCAATCTTGATCCTTAATATAAGCCTATTAAGGAAATTAAATTCTCTTTGTGACAATAACACATCTACTTGGTACTCATTGCTTACCCGACACCCTCCACACTATCTCCTCATAGACCTTATATATAGAACGAGTAAATAAACTAGAGCAGAGGTCTGCAAGTTATATGGAAATATTTAGACAAAGAGAATCATTTATTTATGACATTATATACAAGTTTATGTGCAATATTTTCCTGCTTGTTTTATATAATCAATGAAGCAAAAAAGGGTTGTGTGCAAAATATAGATGTTTATATTCCATAGCATGCAACAAAAGCTCAAGTCTATAATTTGCAACGGAACCAGAATAAAAAATGAACATACACTCAGCCGCGTCAACTCTCCATGATTGGCAAGACGTAAAGCTAATCCTCTTAACTCATGACCCTTTAAGGCACCCTTTACAGAACCTGCAGCAGCTAACCTCTTGAGAGCTTCACGAGCAATATCAGCTTGTGCAGTAGCATCTGCGGCATCAATAAGATTCAAAAATTGCTTTGCAAATTTCACTACTCCTTGGACAGCATCTACAATATTTTCCTTCTTATCTGTTAAACTGAGAATGTCATTCAAGTCTAGCCCCACAGTTTCTTGCCCTATATCCCTGCTGTTGCTCATCGTTAGAAGGCACTGAAGAGCTCTTTTCAAATCATGGCTCTGCATAGCCAGATCAAACTCCAACCACTTTGATATTCCAGGCAAATGAAGTGCTTCAGTTGCATAACCCATTCCAAGCATGAACTGTGCTAAATCATCATGATGTTCTCTACCAAGCCTACTTGCCCATTTTACTGCACTAACAGCATCTCCATAGGCAACAAGACACCGGCAACGAATACCAGGATGGCTAAGGGATATTGCATGAGCACACATATACCTATCAATTAGCCACAGAACTCCATCTCTAACACCGACTACAATGAGAGGTCCAACAGGTCTTTTCTGCTCTGCTGGAAAACGGGTAACTGCCACGGACACTCCACCACCACCAACAGCTACCTCATTTACTTTTCTCCCTTCTATCTCCTTTAGTATTGCTGACTCATCTCCGACAACTTTAGATTGTTTAGGCACTGACAAAAATGGTGGCACAGAAGGAGCATGCTGAAAAGAAGCTAATCGCACCACCTGTAGCATTGGGGGTCTTAGTTTTATCCTTTCTTGCACAACTGATTGCGGACCATCGACTGTGATTAGTGCTAATTCCCCATGCTCGGTCACAGCTCTTTCCTGTGCTTCTTTCTGCTTCGTTTCTTCTTTTCTCCTTTTTGTTTCTAAATCAACGGATGCAATTCCAGCATCCACAAAAACACACTCAATAGTGGTTGGTGTGGCCACAAACAGCTGTCTCCGTTGCCAAACAGCCCCAGTAGCATTGGGAATTGACACATCTCCCAAGTATCTATACTGAGGGCGCAAGGAAGATATGACAATGTATTGCTGATAGGCAAAAGCACAATACTCAACAGTTTGGTCCCATGCAGTCCATTCAGGTTGAGGAAGAAGACCACCAACAGGTTGAAAAGTTTCCCAACTATATAGCTGAAAGTTCTGAGGTGCTGCTTCAGAAGGAGACCTATAAGAAGACAATCCATCATCCATAGTCGTGAAGGAAGAGAGACCACTGCTTCCAAAGCCTGACAAGGGCATTGACTGAATTGTTGAAATAGCTGTCGCAGCAACAGGGCTAACCCTTCTTGAAGTTCGATAGGCAACACCAAGCAGTGCCCCCCCATGCAAACCAATAACAGGTTCACTGCGGCTCCCTACAGATCTCATTAATATATTTGATGTCCCGTCATCCAGCAAGATTCGAACTTGAACACTAGCTGCAGAAGCAGCTGTTGCAGCTGCTGCTGCAGCTTGGGCGGCAAGGGCAGCTGCCTCCTTTGCTTTTCTTGATGAGCTACCCTTGGGAATTATGGGCATTCTAGGAGGTAATGCAGATTCCAATAAAGCAAATCTGTCACGACAGGTATCCCAAGCCAAAAGTCTTGCACTGCCAGAATCAACAATGGACCAGTCACTGACCTTGTAGACTGAGAAATAAGGAATATCAGGCCAAACAATTGCTAGATACCTGCAACCAAAGAAATCACGAGGGAACAACTATCTTAGTGAATAGCTTCTTCAAGTGTCCAGTGAGATTATAGGAGCCACACTCAAAGAGGTTAAATATTGTATAACCAGTCAACACAAAAAGAACATATAGTGAATAAAGAGAATGTTCAACAGCTGCTACAATATACATGCACAAAAGTGGAAACAGAAATGCATTTAAACAAGATCCAATATGAATCAGCTAATCTCGTCCAAAAGAAAATGTATCGCTGAGGATGCTATGAGAGAATGCAAATATCATAGCTTACTTACTTTCCTGAGCTGCTAACTGAAAGAACTGAGTATGAATCGTGCGGAACAGGTGTACTGATGTGCTTTTTCACCTGCTTGACATGTAGTTGTTCAACTAAGTCTCCCTTGAACCTCCCTGCTTCTGACAAGGAGCCATTGCTTCCAAGCGAAGGATTTGCAGTGTTAGATAACTGAAAGTGTAGCAACTTTAGTTCTCTTTCAACCACATATACAGCAGAATGCTCTCGGCTTTCTGGGAGTGTTGGCAAGGGAGCTACCGCAGGAAGAGATCTGGGATCAAACTCACTGACAATAACACCAACATTTGATCCAGTAGCAACAAGGTGTGGCTGTAAAGGATGTGCAACCATGCAATATACCTACAATAGAAACTCAAGACTGTTAGAACTAATATACTTGAGAAAATTTTGACATAACGTTCCCCAAGCGTATAAATTTCTTTTTGACAAAACTATAAGCAGTTGCATATAGATATGGTTTTTGCCATCTCCAGTAATACTTCAGAATATGAGAAATTCATTCGTTAGCACAGATCAAGTTTCCAAACTAAGATCAGAGAGCATTTGAGTCTTTTCCTCGTTTCCGCTTTTTTTTTTTTTTTCATAAGTAATAAAGATATTCCATAAAAAGGGCATCAAGATAATTCAACAATGTATATGAAACCAAATGAAGGCACACAAAATGAAACTCACACTCATAACACCTACATAATTTCTACAAACTCAAAATAGGCCAAGTTTGGGATTAACCATACCAGAAAGCAAGATATACAAAATAGAAAAAGAAATTCTCATTAACTAATATACCAGAAGCTCAACACCTTTAGCATTCACCCAGATTAGCCACCACAAAAAAAGAGTGATGAGACATGACGCCTTCCCTCTTCCAACTCAAGCATCAAGCTGCCCAACAACTTTGCAAAGTTTCTGGTAACCTTTGAGGTAATACCCATGACATTAAAACAGTCAGAATTAGCAAATAAAACATTCGTACTGTCAATGTATTAAATATAATTAAGTGTTATAATTAATGAGAGAAATGTATCTAGTCAATTGTACCTAGTCAGTTGGTGATCCTAAGAGATACCAAGGTAATATGTAAGGTCACACTCTTTTGTATATAAATTCACCACACCAGAACTTAGTCTGTGTGTGAGATTGAGTCAGTAAACTCTCTATCTTTCAACATGGTATCAGAGCATTCTCCTAAAAAAAAAAAAAGTGTCTTCAATGTCTTTTCCTCCACCAAAATCGCGCGTGTAGGCGTCTGACACTAGAGTGAACCCTCTGTCTTCTTCGCAGCCTTCTTCCCACACTCTGGTGATTCTTTCAGTACTGTTCTTGAATTTTTTGAACCCTTCACTCATCGTCCCCGCAGAGCTTCTCACAGAACAAGTTTTTCAGCCTCGCATGTATTTCTATCGATATCCGAAAGTATGTGCTATCTTTGGATGTGTCGCTGTTGTCATCGTCGTCAAACTTGTTCTCAAGATTTAAATCTAGTCAAAGTCAACGATTGCCAGTCAAAGTCGGTGACGATCAATCTAGTCAAAGGTCGAAGTCTAGTCCAGTCAATGACAGTCTCAATCTTCTCAACAGTAAAGCGTTTCATTGTCAATTGTCTGTAAAAGCGCTTCGTTTTCAATCGTTAGTAACAGGCTTCCGTCAGTCGTTGTTGAGTAAGGTTTATTTGTAACAAGCTTGGAACATATGTATGTTCCAGCTTGAGGAGGAGTGTCAATGTATTAAATATAATTAAGTGTTATAATTAATGAGAGAAATGTATCTCGTCAATTGCACCTAGTTACTTGGTGTTCCTAAGAGATACCAAGGTAATATATAAGGTCACCCTCTTTTGTATATAAATTCACCACACCAGAACTTAGTCTGTGTGTGAGATTGAGTCAGTAAACTCTCCACCTTTCAACACGTACCACTGCACAAAAAGAGAAAATATCAGACACCAGAACCCTATCTCTCCAGGAAACACCAATTCATTAACACTTGGTGCTGCTTGATCAAATTATCATAGTCAATATTCTGTTCTAAATAGCACACTGTTCAAAGAAGCAACCATAAGGGGCACTCCAGAAGACTAAATCAACTTCTGGAGATAGCACACTTATCTCCGCCCTGAATTAGCCACATAAAAGGATTTCACGAAATTTTATCCTCCACTCCCCTGCTCTTTTAACTGAGTAAATGACCCACAATCAATCCACAAACTGGTCCATCTCCCAACTTTAACAAGGACACTAAACCCTCTAGGCCTTAAGAGTCCAATGAAAATGGAAAGCTAGACATGTTTAGCTCTATGCTTAACCGTTCAAACCACTAGTACAAAAGCAGGATAATTGAGCATTATTGATGAGAAGTCACGTCCATAGAGGTGAAACTGCCAGTCTGCCAAAACCCTAGAGAACCCCTTGAAATTGGACAAAGTGCCTCCATCACTGCAGTCAAGTCTACTCCAATACTCCTCCCCTCTATTTAATGTAAAAACTTCTGTTACATCAACCTGAATGTGTTAAGTACCCACGTCATATATTCGACACTCACAAAAGGCAAAAGGATGTGTATTATACACGCCTACTAAGGATGTCCAGCAATTGAACTTGCAATAAAACAATGCACTAAAAAAGAACGGTAAGAAAATATGAATATCTAGTCATATCCCAATATCCTTAGATGTACGAATTAGAAGAACAGAACATGTGGAACAAACCAGAAAAAAAAAAAGAAAACAACATAGTGGAACATGATATAAGAATTATTTGTGCTTACGGTTGACAAATTAAACGACTTGAGACATCAAAAGTACCAGCAGTAAATATTTCAATACAACCACCACCAAGCATCAAAGTTTCATCTCATGCCAATTAGTGACAATACCTTTTACTAAAAATAGAAAATAGCAAAAATCAATAACTAGCAACCTACCCTAAGTTTCTTGTGAGATGCAAGGATTTGCGGAGGGACTAGAGAGGAAAGTTCACACAATGGCCTCGTGAGAGCTGAATAAGTGGGATGCTCAATTGCCCTGCCAAAAAATTTGACCTGAAGTCAAAATTTCATTCAGAGATGAAAGAAGGGCACATGGTCTTGGATTATGATTTTCATCAAAATTCATCCAACTACCATGGAATTTGCTAAAAAGTCTAGTCCATCAATATACTAAGGCATAATAAATTTATAAAAGCTGAGACACTATAAAACATAACATGCATACCATATATGGGAGTCTTTGACACAAGTTAGTATATCAAGATTTGGCGCTCTAGGATGGCACCATGATGCCACACTGTGGCATGCCAATTTTGGAACAGGTTTAATGCGACGCAATTCCTGAGGAAGAAAAGTGGGGAAGGAGAAAAAGTCAAAAGGTTCACCAAATAAACCAATATATTTGATGTTAAAATTAAATTGGGAACTTCACTGAGTTTGCAAAGTACCTTGAATGAGATTGTGTCCCATATAGCTAAAGTCTTATCTGCACCAATTGTAATAAGTTGCGGTGCACCCCCCCTCACCCTAGAAAGCTCAACAGCCACAACTCCTCCATCATGTGCCTTGAAGCATAAAAAGAAAGTTAATAAGTTTTGAAAACACCACCAACAAAAATAAAAGGAGCTAGATCACATCCACATACACCACTACACAATAAAAAAGTCCATGCGAAAAGGTCTTCCATGTTTTGTCTTCATAAATTGGGAAAAAAAATAAATGAGGGAAAGGATAAAAGAATGGATTAGAAACAACATATCAACACAAGTTACAATAGGAAATTTTCAATTGATCATTTAACAATTTTCCATCACTTCAATTCCTCAAGTTAAAGTCATGGCTCATTATGTTAAAGGCCTTAAGCATATGACAATATTAACAACTAGATCTTCTACAAAATCAACCTCCATAAAGAAGCATCATGACAAGGTTAAAAAGGGATTGTCACACTATTTATCAATTAAAGAACAAGAAAAGGGGAAATGATAAAAAAAACAACAATTTGTAAAAAACAAAACAAAATAAAAAGAAATCGAGCTACACTACATTATAAACCACAACCAGAGAAAAGTGTAAGCAAAAAAAAAATTACATGCTATTTTGAATCGGAAAAAAAAAAAAAAAAAAAAAAAAAAAAAAAAAAAAAAAAAAAAAAAAAAAAAAAACAATTTGGAGAGAGGATCCTTTTCAACACAAAGCACATTAGGGGGATGAAGTAACGATTTAACAATTATCACATTGGACACTATCAACCAGTGACATCAATATTGCAAAATTAAAATATAAACACTCCTCAGTGAAACCTTGAGGTGAATAAATAATGTCAAAGGAGAAATTTGTTTCCACATAATATTTCTTTGTCTGTGTATTGTCAAATATTATATACTCAATAGTTGGAATGCAAAAATTTTAGGCAACAAGAAAATAAGGGATATGAGGGTTAAGAAGAAAGCTACTTTCAAGCTCAGTTTGGGGACAAGTTCCCGTGAATCTTGACTGTGATCCGCACTCCAAATTACAAGTAAACCATCACTGCCACCTGAAACCAAAAGTGCCTGCAATAGCATGCAAACAAAAGGAAAATTCAACTTAGTAAACGTGAATAATATTAGTACATGCAGGGGGTACCCATTTGATAAAGTAAAATGTATAGCCACATTCAAATAATGAAAGACCAACGGGAACACAAGATGAAAGAAAAAAGAAGCATATATTACCAGCTGTTTCAACAGATTAAGACATGCATGCGCCGTGTGAGCCAGAATTTTACTCAAGGGGGGCAATCATGGGATAGCACACCACTTATGCATAAAATATTTTAAGTTGAAACTGGAAGAATGATGGATGTTATTGGACAATATTAATTCAATTGATATAGAAATGAAAAATGATACCATTCATTCATATTCTTAAGAAAAACTTTTCATTTTCTTTCAAACAAATCTACTGTTACTTCAAGCTAGGCATTGTTATCAGAACCAGGCATTGTTATCAGAACTGGGCTGGCTGGTTGAACCAGTTCAACCGGTAACCAGCTGGTTGTAGAATCGGTTGTATATAATTCCTGAAAGCTGGTGCTTTTACCATAGCTTTAAGTGTAAAATCTCCAAAATTTTGGACTCCCAATGGCTTGAACTCAAGACCATTAGAATGAAATTAATACAAGCTAGCCACTAGACCAAGGGGTTTCTTGTGTACTTTTCTCCTCCATGTATTAAATATACATTATTACTGTCGGTTGAACTACCAGCTGAATCCATCAATGTCACCAACACCTACACCAATTTGATGTCTAGTTTTCTTCTGATAACTATGACACTAGGCAAACCTAGACATTCAAAATTTTTAATTCAATTTTATATGTGGTTTATTACACTATTGCTACATTGATATTAGTGTAAAAACAAGCTAAAAATAATTGATATGCCAATGCATATACATGTAATCTAATGATAATGCAAATTAAAAACCTAGCGATAGGAAATTTTAAAGACCTCGCATAATCCATCTCTAATTGGGCGAAGTGGGAAGGACATCATAAGTTTCCTGAATTCGCGACAGGAAGTGTTCAAGATTCCCAATTAAAAAATAAACAGTTTTGGGATGGGAACAAGTACAAGAAAATTAAATGGGTATGGAAATTTTTGCATGCCATCCCTAACCAAAACCCAAAAGTTCACCACATACATAATCTCTTGTTGACTTCATCCCAATCTTAAAATCATCTGCTTTCAGAAATGTTCTTTAGATTCCACCACTTGTGAGTCCCAAAAAATGAAAGACTCCATATCATGATGTATCAACGAACTCAATATCCAAGGCCCAAAGCCATTTAGTGGGCTTCTTTTAAAATGAAAATGGCATTGATTTGGACCTAGACAAATCACCCAAATAATGAATTGTTTTCTCTTATAAAGCACGGATACTTCAAAATGGTTGTCATGTTCATATCCGTACCCGACACATATCATACACACGTAGTCTTCTAACATATCCAAAGATGTGTTGAATATTCAAGGGGGGCATATAAATTATTATCATTTTTTCTTCAAATATAGGATTAAGACAAGTCTAAATTTGAATCGGCAAACCCTTTCGAATAATAAAATCTCCTACCACATATTTTATTATGTTTTATATGTTCGACTATGCATTGAATTATTAAAAAAAATTATGATGATTAGTTTCCTTAGGGATATTGTATTTATTATATATAACTAATAAAAATATATTAAAAACTATATTTTCTTGTCATACCCCTGCCATTTCTGTATTCTCATTTTTTTAAAAATTATCATATTTGTTTTTGTACTTATACCATATTCATACCTCATATTCATGATTGTACTTCTTAGGTTTCCCATCTAACTATACGACATTTGAAAGTCCTCCCACCTCCCTCTACACACGCAAAGACTCCCCCCTCGCGCCCCC
>JAVXUM010000036.1:17853278-17864180 GCA_035590655.1 Pouteria glomerata
TTGTAGTATTTTCTGATGTATTGTTTTGATAGCCTATTCCTTCGAGCCACTCTTCTTCAGTAATTAGTGTTAGGGGTTAGGCATTGCTCTCCTTGTACCGATGCCCGATTATAAAAAAAAAAAAAAAAATAGCCAAACAAGACAAGTACTGGGCAAATAATGTAAGCTAATTACAATTGAAACTGACACAAGGACCCAATTAACAGCTTCTCTTATGCAATACAAAATATTAACATTATTCTTGAAATGTGGGATCCATTGAATAAAAATTTAATATATAATGCACGTTTATATTTATATTTTTTTGCCTCCTATTTTGTATATTAACAACAAAAACAAGTATAAAATTCATATTTTGCATCTGGTATTAAGGATGGGGTTCCAGATAATTAGGGCGAATAATTAAGTAATAAATGTAAGTATTCGATGAGTGCCTAATATTTGAGTATTTAGAGCGAATATAATATATTTATCGACCCCGAATCTGACAAATAATTTTATTTTTACCTCTGAACTCGTTCCATTAACCCCATTAATTTTAAAAATACCAATACGGGGCAGTTCAAAATTACCATCCTTGAATCAAGTCAAATTTTGGGATGGTGTTTGCTAACTTTGATCTGTTGCATGTAGATGGGAAGCATGTTTAAACAGGGGATTTTCGACGCCCACGTGCACGAGGCACTTGAAGAATGGATAGGAGGCAGGAGGAGAAGAGGGACACAGACCGAGAATAACAAAATGACTAAAGAATCGATTGAACAAGCTGACCATTTTGCTGAGAAAGAAGATCATCAAGGAATTTCAGAATCAATAATTGAGCTTTCTTGTCCTAATAATCATAATATTACTACTCAATTATCATTTTCTTGAATTTTTTTAAATAAGGAGAGAGCCTAACAATATCTAATCTTCCCCATTTCTTCTAAAACTTGTTAATGGCAACCAATATTTTATTTATTCCATTTTATGCCCTTGTTTATGCCTTTTCAAGGATGACAAAATGTATGTGCATAAAAGATGCCAATACATATGTAGGGTCCGATTGGCAGCACAATAAAGTAAAAAAAATTATCAAAAGTTACAAAATTGATGTTAAATAAAACACCAACTTTTACCATTTTTCTGCTTTACTCTAATAATTAACTCTTTATTAAACACATAAAAGTTAATAAAATTTTACCAAATACTCAAAAATTACTAAAAATTACTAAAATTTGTCAAAAATTTTACCAAACACCTCAAAATTACAAAAAAATTGTAACTAATAACTTTTGACTAAAAATTATTAAAAATTATGCCTACAAAAGCCTCCGTATTCACACATATGCATGTATGCTATTTAAAGGTGATGTAACACTTGAACAAGAGAAGATAACAATATCAAATTATCAATGTAGCATCCACGTATACTTTACTTGGTACAAAATAAAAAATACAAGGAAGCAAATTTCGCGAGGACTCGCATCCCTTCTCAATTTTCAGTGTTAACAGCATATCTTCAGTTCCATTATCTATACACTTGCAAGTGTCATGGAATCCAACACTTGAACCGATTGAAAAGGTTCCATATTAGGCACTCTTTTAACAGTCAACAAGCCAACCGTCTAGGCAGCAATGCTTGATGATGGGATATCCAGATGCTTCGGCCTTTCAAGTGGAAGCTTCTCCATCTCCAAATTTCTGTGATCAGATCCAAGGGCTTCGTCGTTGGTTTCTGCACTCTTAAGTTCGTTCAGGGTTCTCTTCGTGTAGATGGTAAATACAACTATTGTGATGATCGTAACAATGAACGAGATAACATTGTATACGATTTCCACGGGAGTCAGGTGATGGTTTTTGTACTTCACGTATGCTAACGTCCTTATTAATCGACCACTGCTGAGTATATAGCAAAAAAGCAAAGGAAAGGAAAGCAAAATATAAATCACAATGAACACAAATATGTATCAGCAACAGCCAAAGTCCTCAAGTCTAATTGGAAACTTGAAACTTCAAGAGGAACAATTGTTCAGGCTTAGGGGTCCAGGAGCAGGATTAGGGGACGGACAGGAATTCAGTTTTTGTCGAGCTGTTTGAGCTAGGCTCGAACTCAGTTCAAAATTAAAGCGAGCTCGAATCAAGCTCGATTTGTACTTCGTTTATAATCAAGCTCGAGCTTGAGGCTAAAAAAGCTCAACTCAAAAGCTCGTGAGTCAACTCAATAAAATAATATATAATAATATTTTTATATTTTTAATAATTTTTTATAATATTTTATTTATTATATTTAAGACTAAAACGATGTCAATAGTTTAATCGAGCTATTCGCGAACCAATCTCGAGCTTAAATTCTTCTTTATTGAGCAAAGCTCGAGTCTATGTAAAAGTTCGAACCAAACTCGAGTATATATAGCTCGAGCTGAGTTCGAATAAATTGAAACTCGGCGTGACTCAGCTTGTTTCCACTCCTAAGTAAGATCTTACCCTTCACATGACTCAAGAAGAGCTGTGCCTCAAACGCAAGTGCTTTTGTCAAGATTATATCAACGGTTATCAATTGAATGACTAGAAAAGGAATTCTATTCATTGAAGCAGACACCCTACCTTGCTTGTATACTTCTAGGAACCAAATAAACTAACAAAATAACTACCATGAAAATTCAGAAAACCAACCTGTAAATGTAAATGAAGGCTTCTGGAATCATTCCAGCAACTGATCCACATAAATAGGGCCCGAATCTCATATTTGTAACCACTACTGCATAATTGAAAATGGTATAAGGAAATGGTGAAACCCTAAATAAAGCGACCACTCGAAACTGATGAAACCAGCTCCCTTCTCCAGCCAATCTTATCATTGCAGCTTTCTCAGGCCATCTCTTCAACCATTGCTGAGCATGCAACCAGAGGCGGAATAAATATTGGGTAGCAGAAGAGAAGGCATGAAAATAAATATGAAAAAATCAATCTATCATCATCACTGACAATCTGTTTACGTCTTACATGAATTCGGTCGCGGAAAAGTAATCCAACCAAATATGGAAGGATCATGCCAATGGTGGTTCCGCACATAATTATGATGAATCCATAGCCATATCCAAAAATCATTCCGGCCAGCCACATGGAAGGGCCAGAAGGGATTAAAAACACTGGGAAAAATGCCAAAGAAGCAACAAGTACGATAGCAAGAACTGGACGACCAAAAGCAGTGGCTTCCCATTCCATGATTGGAAGAAGAACCTACAACAAAATTAATCAATTCAAGGTTTAGTGCTGCCATCTCAGTAAGGGTTAATTTTACTGCTGGTTTATAGCAGAGTTACTCCATGAAGAAATAATATTCTCCTGACCTTATCAAATTTTCTTATATGGTCAAATAAAAAGATCTAAAAAAAATAAAAATAAAAATTAAACAATAAAATAAGAGAGAGAGATAGAGATAATTAAAAAAAAGAAAGAAAGAAAGAGGAAAGATATTGAAAATACCTTTTCGAAAAGAAATGGTACTCCCCATTTTACAAAAATGAGAAGAAATAATAAAGCAACAAAGCACCAAAATATGGTCTTGGTCCACCATATCTGTGATTTGCATTTTGGTTCAGCTTGTGGTGGCAACCTATTACCTTCACCTATCCGTGGTTCATCTGATATAACCAACCTCACATACTCGTTATCTTCCCTCACTTGGTTCCCATCGTTTAACCTGTCTCCTCCCAACTTTTCAGCTGAATCTGGCATCTTCATTAAGATACCAGAAATCTGTTAAATGAAACATCAAGGTGCCAACAGCATCAATAGAGGCAAGCATTGTTTAGACTATTCAAATTACAGAACCCACATATTACTAACAACCCATAAACAATCAACACAACCAGAACAAAATATTAATGAAAACTTCTAAATCTGAACACTGAAACTATAGCTGCCTGGGAGTGAGGATAGTTCAATACAACATAGTATCACTTCAAACGTGTTGAAAAGAGAGCATAATGCAAGCAACATTATTAAGTTAAAACCACCAGATTCCTCAAACCTTATTAGCTAAATATTAGGTGTTCATTACTTGTCAAAAAGAGTGAAAAAAAAAAAAAAGAAAAAAGAAAAAGAAAGAAAGAAAAAGAAAGAAAGAAAGAAAAAAGTTCAATACTTGGATTGTAAATAGTAATTTGCAATATACACCCACCAATGCTATAAATCCTCACCCTTCATTCTCTTGTAAAGCCACGAATGCATAAACTAATATCTGATGGTGCATACATCAAGGAACAAATTTTTTTAAAAGGGAAAAAATGGGACAAGAATGATGTGTGTGTCTGTGACATTATTGTAATAAAAGTGAATTATAATGGTTATTTCTTTCAAACCAATGTGCCCACAATCAAGCTCATCGTTCTGGCGTAAAATTCTGGTTGTACAACACTACTGTTTCTTACAGGAAGTAACTGATGAAACAAAGTGACACTGCCAGATGTATTATACCATCAGTTATGGCAAGACATCTATTTTTGAAGTTTAGTAATAGATGATAGGACCAGATGTGCAGGAAAAACAACAGGTCCACTCTCCACATATAAAAGAAGTTAACCATTTCTAGTCACCAGATTAATTAGCATCTCGGAGTAACTTGCCTAACTGGTCCAAAATATCAAAATTAAATGTTTATGAGTTTAACAATTTTGAAATGATTTTTGTTATGAAGAATATCAATGGCAGCTAATTTTGATAGGCAACATACACTTGAATTCAACAACTACACTAGTAAAGCTTCGGGGCAAGAACCAGGTCCGCTAATTACAAGTGTTAGAGACTGCATCTTGCCTTTGTTTGATGAAGTTAATTATTTCTGAAGTGATTCAAGTCTGCATAAAAGGTAGGTTAGAAAGCAAATCTTTTCCAAACCAACTCATTGTTGTTTTTTTCCTGCAAATCAGATTATGAGCTAAGACTTGCAATGGACCACTTAAACGACATTTCCAAGACAGAGAGCGCCCTAGAAAGGTGTAGGCCATGACTGAGGAAGATAAATGGCACATAAACACACAAAAATATGCCTAGACATGAAAGGACAATTTGATTCTTGCATTGAAGACTCCACACAGCAAGGTTATGGTCCTTGTGAGTTTGAGAAGCAGATATTACATTACCGACTTTAGACAATTTATTCAAATTTGGCCCAATATGAGCCAAATCTCTGCTAAACCAGCCCCAAAAATTGAACATTGAACAGAAATGCATTGTCAGAGAAACTACTCTCCTGTCAACATGGTGCTAATTTTCTATATCTATTTAATTTTCAAAAATAAATCATATAATTTTCTAAATCATATCCAAGTGGGATGCCACTTACATGAGAGATTCCATACCATTGTAGGTACTATTTTCCTTCTGAGCATGGCTGTCAATGACAATTAATTTAATTCCCTTCCGAAATAAACCCACATGCATTAATGATTCTTTCACCATATAACCAGTATAGCACATGTCCCTTGCTTTTACTCCACCCCCCGCACCAAGCTTCCCGATCTAACATCAATAGCCAACACTTCTACAACAAATCAGTCAATTTCAACCCCAAAACCCCTTAAGCCTTAACTGAAAATCTATACACCAAAATGCAACCTCACAACAGTCACTTCTATACTTAGCTTTAAATCCAGACTGAATTGCAAGCTATGCTGTACCCAAGTTGCTTAAGGGGCAAGAAGAAATTCAGATAAGAGTTAGATATTAAGCTGTTAAAAATACTCCTAAAATAGGTAATTTTCTGCTACATATAAAATTGGACATAAAACGCTGAAGTAAATTTATCAACTAAATAGTTTAACCCACCCCATATTGATTTAATATAGGGGTCTCTATTGTCTCTTTTGAAAAATAAATAAATTTAATAGCCATGCTTCTTTGCCCCCTCTTCTGAATAAAGAGCAGTGTTATGTTTTGGGACATGGATTTGCAGAGGTAGCAGAAGGGGGGGGGGGGAGATAGGAAAGCTGGGTGAAGTGGAAAACTGAAATTTATTTCATTTTTTGGGTTATATTAGAAAAATGTGAAGGAAATGATTAGACATCTACCAAAAAATGTTATTTTTATTTGGTTTTATGAATGTAATTTCAACCTTTTTTCCTTCGGTTTTCTTTTCCCTTGGACAAATTCTTGATCCAAAGAGTGAAAAAGAACTCACAGAATGAAGGCAAGGCGTGTTCCCATTATACCCTAAAGCGCTAAAAAGATACACGACAGATAACATAGGATACATATGCGTAGACGCACAAACGTGAACTGGTAAGAGAAGTAGTCAGTGAAAAACTTAATTTGACCGATTAGCTTGAAGCAAAGCTAAAAATGGAGGCATATACATATACATATATATAGTTAGGGTTAAGATTAATACTTGCATTGAGTCCTGGAGAGAAGCTTCAGGGTACAAACATAAATTACTGCGCTCCGCAAGTTCAGCCTCTTCCCCCTACTTCCATCTGTCTGTCTGTCTGTCTCTCTATATATAAAGGGAGATGATCGCCGACGAGTTCTTCCTTCTTGGTCCTCTGAAGCTCCAGAAAATTGAGGGAATAGACAATGGTTCTTTTCTTTCACCCGTGAAAATCTACCGAACCTTTCTCTCTTCCCTAACACAGTTCCTAAGTTTTTTTTTTTCTTTTTTTTTTTAAATAATATATATATATATAAATAATATTTAAATAAAAAATTATCATAATTTTTTTGCATCATTCAACATATAACATTTCATAATAACCAAATTTCCATCTCACCTAATGGGACTCGAGCCCACATCCAACTACTACTGTTGTGTTTAGTTTAAAAGAAATAAAAAAAAATTTAAAATTTTTTTAAAATTTATTCCAATATACGTATTATAAATTCATAATTTATTTTATTTTATTTTATTTTATCTCACTTTTTATTACTCCAAACACATCGTAAATAATTGATAGTTCTATCCACTAAGTAAGAAATTGTTTTTATTGATATTTTTTTTATTATACGTATTAAAAAAATTATAATTTTTATTAAATTTTATTTAATTTTTATTAATTCAAACACACATAGTACATGTTTAGTTTTACGGCTGGTAAGGGAGTCTGGTCCCCCAAACCCTGCTGGATGAGTGCTGAGAGTCAGTCTCTTTAACTACTTAAATGCCCTCGCTTGAGTTACAGGCTAACGCAACCAACCCCACCGGCTGGTGCTCAGGATTGTGGAATCTTCCCTTTTCTACTTTCTTTCTCAACCACATTTTGGAATATGCTTTGTCTTTTGCTTTTAAGTGCTATTTGGACAGCCAGAGACCCTTTAATAGGCTGGAGAAATTTTTCATAATGGCCGTCCCTCGTGTCATGCATTGTCTCTGTCTATATCATTTTTAGACAGACATCTCTAAAGTGATAAAAAAAAATGAAATAAAATAAGAAATTATAAATTTATAATTCATATAATAAAATAAAAAATAAATAATTTTTAAAATTTTAATATTTTTTTATTATTTTTTATTATTCCAAATGGAACGCTACCTAAAATGTTTTAACGATAATAAAAATTATTAAAAAACCAGCATCACATAAGATAATTTTTTTCTGTTGTTGTCAATGATTTTGTAATCAAATCCTTTTTAAAAGTGACTACTTTGAGAAATTTTTTATTTTCTTAGAGAAATGTGCATCTCCGCTATTTGAAGAATTTCGTTTGCATCTTTTGAGTGTTTGATGTGTTATTCAAAAAAGTATAAAAAGGTTAGAAAAAATTAAAAAAAAAATTGTAAAAGTCCCAAAAAAAAAATTAAAGAAATTTAGTAAAGCCCTTAATGAAAAAATGATAAAAAAAATTAGAAAAAGTTAGTAAAAAATAAAAAAAAGTAAAACATTTAATAAAAAAAGTTAAAAAATTAATAAAAGTTGATATTTTTAATTTTTATTTATATATATATATATATATTTTTTTTTTTGGCGTAAACTAAACAGCCTTCTATTCATGATTACTAAACCCCGGCCGTTCATGATCGACCGGTATGCATAACATACCATTTTGCTCAAAGATAATAATCCAACTCCTGAGGGAGTTGGATTGGTCGTTGTTGCCTCCCATTCAAAAGCCTAATTCAAGCATATCACACCAGACTATACCTAATTGATTCATTGTCGCCTAACTATTCGTTAAGAATTAAGAGATGTTAAAGCAAACCTAACTGTACCTTGTGCATGAAACAAAATTCAGTAAAAATTAATTCCAAACAAAATTAGGAGCCAAGATTTCAATGTTGCATCAAAATAGGTATTTTCTGGTGACAACATGAACATAAAGTTATGGAGACGAAACCCAAACACAGAACAAATGTTTTGACTCCAAAATGACAATATTTGATTCAATTGAATTTTAAAATAAATAATTATTTAACACATTAAATTTTAAACTACTTAGACGCAAATGCAAATCGATACAAACTGACAAATTATAAACCCGAACAGGACCCGATCAGATCCAATTCTCACCCCCACTTGCAGACAAGGGGTGATTTTGACTACCAAGAAAGGACATAGCCATTACAAGGTGAGTCCTACAGAAATACTGCTACAGTACACACATTAAATCTAATTAATTATCCACAAAAATCCAACAGGTCCATTCCTTCACTAAACCCACACGACCAACATATAGACAAAGATGCAAGAATTGGCAGCTTAAAACCGCCAAAGGTCATGGATTGAGTCACCAAAACCCGTACTCAAGTAAATTTGACTGATTTTCTTTCCTCCTCTTTCTCCTCCCATTTTTTGCTCGATCCCACAGATGTGCAACAGCTGGAAAAAAGAAAAGAGAGAGAGAGAGAGAGAGAGAGAGATGGCTACGATAAGCTGGCTTTCAGAGTTCATTAGGGGATTGGACTTGATGATTTGCAACCTTAGAAGCATCCAGCAAATGAAGCTCTGCAATTAGTTAAGCACTCGCTGCTTTGCTTGTCCCCGAGAAAATTTGATGCGGAGCAACAGACTAACCATGCTGAAATTTCTCAAGCAGCAGCAGACGACCGCACATCATCTGAGTCCACTCTCAGCTAAAGACAACAAACACGAACCACCATGACTTTCACATATTGCAGCAGATCAGAAGTAATAAAATAAGGGACATGGCTTACCATATTGAGATGGGTCAGCAAAGCCCCTTGCAACAAGGCTTTTAGCTTTTGACATTGATCAATCATGTGGCCTCCATTGATCAGTTCTTCAAGTTGGCACCACAAGCGCTCAACTGTTGCATATGGAAACCAAACTGAAAATGGTCTTTTTCGATGAATAATAGCGGTTGGTCTCTGCAGCATATGGCAAATTGCTCAGTAGAAAGGCAGAAGTTATTGTGAAGAATCAACACGAGAGCTAATGTGTTAAATATATCCAATTATGGTTTTACAATCACAGATCTTTTGAACATTGGGCAACTGAATTACTACAGCCATAATAGAAAATTGGAAGCCGTCAAAATTTCAGGGAAATGATATTTCCTGAAATTTTCCTTTCATATAGGATGATGGCTGCTGTTTCCTACTACAGTTCCATTCACAAGTATGTTCAGTACAGAAAACTGAACTTGAATTTGATGAAGTTCCATAAAATATATAGATGTTGGTGATGCACCTTCATTGTTAAGTTCCCTTGGCCCATTTACAACTTTGAAAGGGTTGAATACAAGCTTAAGCACTGGCTTCACTCAATGTTGATAAACTAACACATTCAATGCAAGAAAGATTTTTCTCAACAGGCAATGCCTATGGAAACCAAACCACCAAATTCCCCAAAATGGAATTCTCCTAACTTGTCAACATATAGATAATCATTTACAATATAGTTCATTTCTCAATTACAATATTTCAAATTTGTTTAAAATTTCAAATATGTTTAAATTTATCATAGCAAAAACAGACTAGTAAAAGCAAATTCAAGCATCAATTAATATCACCATTATTGTCTTTAGCAACACTCTATAAGTTGTTTAGAAGAGAATTAACATCTTGATGCATGTATCCCTCTTTGTTGTAAAATCTCTTGTTTCAATCATGCATACCTGGGGTTGCATCATTCCATGTGGATGTTGACACAAACACATACTGTTTAAGATTTCTTTTATAAATATTGTGTTCATGAAAATTGAACTTACTAAATATTTGGAAAACATTTCATGAAAAAAATCCAACAAATACCAGAATACAACATGCTAAGAATGACGTAGCACACTGTTGTAACAATTTCTTTCTAATTTACACAACCGCTAGCTAAATTTGTATTGCAGAAAAATAACACATACGACTTCAATGGTGGTCAATCGAATTCATAAAAAATAACAGTCAACAACGCAATAATGAATTTCATACAAATCCCAAGTACATACGTACACATACACCCTCTTTTAGCATTTACCAATTTGTATGAAAATTTGTCACAATTTGAAAACTTTTCATTCTTATTTAATGTTGCCTTTGTTACATCAATTGATTTAAGCATCAACTTGAACATTAAATCATTGCCTGGAGAAACCTTAATTAGCATAGAAGGGACTCGGACACATGGTGGACTCGCCTTTTGCCAAGTTGGACTTTTTTATATAGTTTTTTATTTGGACACGTCGTGCACTCGTTTTAGACACAACGGGGCCTTTTTATAATATATGGTAGTTGTAAGTTGGGGATAAATTATGAATAAAATAAATTATAAAATAAAAGTAAAAAACCATCTGTTTGTCATATGTTGGGGGTTGGCTTGTGAATAAAATAAATTACAAAATGAAAGTAAAAGGCGATCTGTCTGTTATTTGATTTTTGAATCCTTGGACAGACAAAAAAGAACTTATCTTTCTGAAATTTCTATATGAAGAACTAATAGTAAAAGAAAGTATTAATATAGTTTATTGTAGTTT
>JAVXUM010000036.1:17931371-17941989 GCA_035590655.1 Pouteria glomerata
TATTTTCTAGAAAAAAACCTAAAAAATCACTTACAAAATGGAAAAATCTACATGCTAACAAAATGAGTCAATTTTAAATTTTTTTTTTTTTTTAAATATGAATAACATTTCAAAGGATTATCAAATAAATTGAGTCTTTTTGCTTGCATATTAATTTTTTTTATTTTTAAGTGTTTTTATTTTCTTAAATGTAAATAACATAACAAAAAATTACTAATTAAAAAAATAGCATTTGGCAGTTGAAATTTTGATTAAATTTAAGTAGTTTTTTGTATTTTTTTGTTAGTTATAATTTTTGATGTGTTTGGTGAATAAAAGTGATATTTTAATAAAAAATTATAACTTTTAGATATTTGATAAAATTGTTACTGTGACAGAGTAGAAAATAACAATTTTTGTGGGTTTGATAAAATTTTTTTAATGTAATAGAGTAGAAAAATAGGAAAAAGTGAGGTCCGCTATAATATAATAATTATTTACTGTAGTAGAGCTAAAAAATTAAAAAAATTGTGATTTCACCAAACGGTCAATTACTGTAAAACTCATCTTTTAGTATTTTTTATATTTTTTTTCTTTTTTAGCTTCCAAATAAGCTCAAAATAAATTTAATTTTTATGTGTAAAAGTTCATAAAATATGAAAAAGTTATTCAAAAGGTAGAGAAAGTTAAAAATATATTAGTACTTTGAGAAAAGAAAAATTCTACCACACAGTTATGTGAATAAATTTTTCTAATGTTATAGAGTCTTGAAAATTTTTATGAGAATGTCAATATTAACTCTCTTAGATAAATTACGATCTGTTTTATTTTGATTTTAATTTTTTTTGTTTATCTAAATTTAGGAAAGGAAGAAAGGAAAGTGAACCAAAAATTAAACTTTTTCTCGTTCGGTATTAATGCCAGAAATTGTTTTCAGAAAGTCCTTTGAAAACTAGCTAGTAATTAAAAATATATTTGTTTGGTTTTATATCAAAAGAGTAATTTTACAACGACAGAATAACCAAAAATAAAATAAAATAAAATAAAGCATATATAATTTAATCGTGTATTATCATGGAAATATAGAAAAACAAAAATTTAGTGTCAAAATTATTAAAAAATTCTTCTTGATGTTCTTAGACTTGATTTGAAAAGAAAAAAAAGTTAGTTTTTTTTTTTAACAAATTACTAATTAGTTATAAAAAAATTA
Source organism: Pouteria glomerata (assembly GCA_035590655.1). NCBI lineage: Eukaryota > Viridiplantae > Streptophyta > Magnoliopsida > Ericales > Sapotaceae > Pouteria > Pouteria glomerata. The sequence continues at coordinate 17,932,561 of JAVXUM010000036.1, forward strand.
ATTTTTTTAGTGTTTAGAAAGAAAAAAAAAAGTTAACTTTTTAGTATATAATTTATTAATTTAATAATTTTACTTTTCATATTTTAAAAAAAATTTAAAAAATAAGAGGACAGATTTAGTAATTTTAAAAAAAAAAATTAAATAATTGGTAACTGAGTAATTTAAGTCTTTCCCAACGAAACTTAATTTTTAAATTTATTTTACTCCCTGACATTTGTACATTCATCTAATTATATTTGGCTCCAAAATATTTTGCAGATTCCAAATTTTCGCTCCAATTTACTATCCGGTCAAAAAACTACTTCAGAGTTTAATTGTCAAGTATATTTTTATTTTTTTTTTTTTCTTTTTGCGTCTTTTGAACTATTCATTCGAAATCAATGACTGAAATAAGTAAAGTGCGAAACGAACTTTACAACTTCCAACCACATTTATCATCACTTCACAAGCTAGTTTCACATTCCATAATCTACCTTTTTACCTTATGGCACCAAAGATTAGAGTCCTCATTGAATTATGTTATTCTTAAATTTTTTTTCATTCCTTTAAATAAATTTAATTGTAATGCTTATTTTCGTGACAAACATGCGCAATTACCATTTAAAAATATTTTAAATAAAAGTTCTACTCCTTTTAATTGCATTTTTTATGATTTTTTTGGAAGATTTCCACATAACTTTTACGTGTGGTGGTGTCTCAATATTTGCTAATTATCATAGACAAATATGCTCGTGTTACATAAATATATAAGTAATAATCAGCGTCTATAATATTCCAAACAAAATTAGTATTAAGTTTTTTATATAGTTGAAACTTTGAACAAAAAATTAAAATTAAAAAGTTATGATAATCAATGGGTTTTTATTTTTTATTTTTTTTTTAAATTTTAGATGCCAACAGTTATTATACATGTTTTAGTTTCTTTCCCTATCTAATTAATTATTGATAAGAATTACAAAATAAAACATAAATTATGATATTTTAATTCAGAAGGTTCAACTTTCTAAAAAATCATAATTGGAAGGAATTTGAGTTGTAGTTTTAATTTTTATTTGATCTTCACACTTAAACTATAATAAAATTTAAAATGTCTAAATAATTTTATGAGATATATAGTAGTAGGATCTACTAAAATAGAAATTAAGCGAGAAGGTAAAGATATAAAAATGATCGCAATCGTTTAATGAAAGAAAAAAAAAATTATTAGTTATTAAATCTTAATTTATAAGAGAAATATTTTTAAAAATTATTTTAATTTATTATATGAATAATTTTAAATAAATGGTGACAAGTCTAGGTCACTTCAGAGTTTGGGTTAGTTTTCGAAATGGGATAAGACTCCAAGCCCAAATTCCGGCCCAATTGAAATTACTCCACTCAGGTTAATTTCACTCGGAAGCAGTACATCCCATCTAAATTAATTGAAAGTTTAGAGGGTAATGTTCGATCAAATAAATAAAAAAAATCTCAAAGAATAATAAATTGGTAATTTTTTTTAATGGATCAACATATTTTTATATTTTTCTTGTAAAAATTTCTTTATTAAAAAAACAAAACTAAGAAAAAATATGTCTGTTTTCATTTATTTTTATTCTTAATTCCAAAATAAGACAAAAAAAATTACTATTAAAATATATATTCTACATCCATAAATTTAAGACTTTCAAACCAATATAAAAATTCTAATGAATTATTAATTGTTTTTAAGTTAGATGTTTTGATATAATATCAAAGTTAATTTTTGAAACTTCTTCCCTTCACCTGACACTTAGGTTGTGCTTGTTTTGAGGGATTAGATGATGGGGGATAAGTAATACCATGAGATAATATATGAAATTGGATAAAATATAAAATTAATTTTTTATATGAGATTATTTTTTTGATATTTAGTCGGTGGGATATAAAGTGAGATAAAAGATATGATTTGATATGTAATGTGAAAGAAAATAATTTTGAAACTTTAGATTTTAGCAGAAAATAAATCGGGAGATTAAGTATTAATAATACCCTACCACATCTCAGATTACTCATCCCACATTTCTCCGATTTTCTTCTCCAATTTGTGGAGCCCACAATAACCAAAACTATCAAATAAATACTTTACTTCCGTTAGACCTACGGATATATCAGCTAATCCGGTTGCTTCGTCCCTGCTAACAAACATAGCATTAGGATTTTCTCAATTCTTCCACTGTGCACTACTGTCTGGACCTTTTGGTACTTGATGTGTCAAGATGCAAAGGGACATGTTAAAATATGTCCTGTGTCAATAAAATCGAACATCTCCTAAATAAGTATAAAATTCTAATAGACCTGACGTCTCGACGCATTGCCAATTAGACACTTTAACTACCACTTTTCCATATGTAAATTCTCTTCATTACTTCTTCCTTTGTATTCTTTTTTTCCCGAGTTAAAAATAAATAAATAAATAAATAAAAATAGAATAAAAATGCTCGTAAAATTAAAAGAGAATATTTTAATGCATGATATTTTAAAAAAAAAAAACTTAAAAGTGTTCCGACTAATTTACGTAAATTTCGATTAATTTCGAGTGTTTAAAAACTAACATTCAAGTAAGTCTTTAATTATTCTGAAAAGATTCGTACTAGTAACTATTAAAAAATAAATTTCAAATGTTATCAATTACGCTATCACTCAGACCTAGCATACTATTTTCCATTTTCCTGTTCTCGTGGAGCTACCGTTGCAGAACTGATCCATTTTTACATTGGAAGCATACCCGGATGAGGACGTTACCATTACTTCACCATAAGATGTAACCCCTTACCACAAATTAACCACTAGAAAGGGAGTTCCTTGTTATTGATCAATCATTAATCTCACAACTAGCACATATTCATAGATATAACGAATTCCATTGATAATTGATCAATATCAACTAAGGGGTTGTTTGGCCAAAAAAATGCCAACTTTTAATTTTTAAATGTCTGACAAATTATTAATTTTTATTACTTTTCTATTCAATTATAATAAGTACTTAACTCAAAAGTTACTAAAAGTTGTTTAAATTATCAAAAGTTGATAAAAATTTTACCAAATACTCATAAATTATAAAAAATTACTAAAATTTGTTACTTGCTTCACTAAACACACCTAAAGTTACAACTAACAACTTTTCAAAAAAATATCAAAAATTACTAAAAATTATGCTTCCAAACACCTCTTAAAAAAGAGATACAACATGCAATGCAAGGGAAAAAGAGTAGTTGCATTACATCAACATGCATGTATGGTAAACCAGAAAAAAAGAAAAGAAAAAGTGTCTAAAGGTGTGAGATTATTGTAATTCGAGTTGTTCATATCCTAGTATTTGAAAGAATACATGCCTGATTACATACATACATGCTATATATATATATCACAAACTGAAAACGAAATTCAAGCTCGGATGCCCAATTATTGCTTTGTCAAGGTCGGCCGAGTTCATAGTCCCACAATCACCCCAGCTGCTGCTATGATCGGTATTAACTTACTGTTGTACCGTTGAAAACCCAAAAACCCAAGAATCGTCCAACCCAGGAGCCACAGAACATCAGATTATAAGGAGAGCATATTATGGTTTCCAAGGCGCTGGAGGTGGCGGTGGAGTTGGAAACATTGGCGGGACTGCAGAAAACATGGTGTTCTTGTCAACCCCGAGAGCCCGGTCACCAGAAAGGGCCACAAGGGCAGCAACTAAACCAGCATTGCCTGCGAGCGTTGGCTCCGTGTAGTTGTAGTTGGTACGCACATCGTGGAAACCGTCATGCTTGTCCGGGCCAGCAACCATGGCTCCGTCAAGTTGGTGCGGATTTGGCTTTTTACTGTCCCTCCATTTCCAGCCTCCTTTACAATTATATTTGATCTTGTTCTTGGGTATTGATGCGGCTCTATGGTGGACATGCCTGGGAAAATGGTTACCAAAACCGACGACATAACTCATCCCTCTAGGATTTTTTCCCAGAATGTAATCAATCTACAAATCAACAGGAGAGAAAAAGAAAAATTCTTGTTACAGTTCATCAATGCCTTCAACTCTATGAACACTTGCAAGAGTTTATTTGGGGCAAACAATGTGTAAATAGATACAGGCGTGCACACTCACAAATATGAAATCCATATGAATTTACAATCGCATCCACCAGTTTACCAGAAGGAAAAGAGTATTGCATCACAAACCTGTCTCTCTGCGAATTGTCGAAGGACATCTGTTGAGTAGAAATCGGGCCCACAGTACCATCCGGGGGTATCAGCAGCTGCAAGATAATCACTATACAAAGAAGCCAAGAAGGCTGCATTGGCCACATACTGAAGAGGCTGGGGCCTTCCATGGTTTAATTGAATCAAGCCACCTGTAATATGGCCCACCAAATTTTATTGAGATCTCACACACACACCAGACTAAATAGTGAAGTCCTGCAGACCTATGAAATGGAGTTGGCATACCTTTTGTTCTATTAAAGCTTTTATAAAATGGTAGGAATGAGCACATAACTATGCTGGTCTGGTTATGGAATGTCTTTAAAATTTCTTCATATGGATACCCGGGGCTCAAAAACATTCTCAAGCGAGTCAAAAGCACCTGAATGTAAATAACCAAAAGACCACATCAAACAATAGAAAAAGCAGAGTCCCTAAGGTAAAATCAAATAAGCTTCCTAAACAAATACACTCAACAATCTTTGATCAACAGACGTAAGTTTAGAAATCAATGGGCCAATTCAGTTATTACATGAAGGTATTTACTAAAGATCCAATGAAGTTACCAAAAAAAAAAGAATTATAATTATTTGTTCACCGACAAGAGCTCTAACTCCGCAAAATCAATTACATTTCTTGACTGCTGCATGAACATGAAATTATGTTGAGAAACCCAACAAATGAGAAAGACAACTTTAAGGAGAAGAAATCGTGACAAAACATAGATGGAGAGCGAAACCATATTCATAGGAACTATGCATCTCTTCTAGATACAGTTCTAATGAATACCAATATCCACGGGCATGAAGACATAAACACATGTGCAACAAACAGCAAACAATGGGAAAAGCACATTATTTGAATCCCACAAAACAAGAAAAGGTGATTACATAAAAAGGTTTAACTATAATTACATTATCAGTTTTTTAACATATTGTGGGATTCAATGTGTCCTCCAATTATCTGTCGTTTGTTTGTTGCCCATCACAACCCTGTTTATGGCATTGTCCTTTCCATTAGGGATAATATAGTGATTGCACAAAAGATGAGAAGAATTTTCACTTACTTGAGCTCCAGGAAGCTTGCTGTCCCAGCTAAGTACACCATAATCTGGGCTTGCATAGAAGGCACCGGCATGTTTGGCTATACCAGGAGTGGTAGCAAGTTGAAGATAGGATGAGTTGCCAGTAGCATAATATAACCAAGATGCACCCCAGATAAACTCATCCCAGTAACTAGTAGAATTATAGAAAATTGCAGCATCTGCACCACCAGCACTGTATCTGCCACGCTGATTCCTAGCAAACTTAAAAAGGGCCTTTGCACCATGGACAAGTTTCTGTGAGTAGGCTTTGTTGTCTTTGAAGACGATAGAAGCGGAGGCCAAAGCAGCAGCCATCTCAGCAGCAAGGTCTGAGCAACTACTACATTCATAGACAGGCCTTTCATAATCAATGTCCTCAGGACGCATCCAGCAATAATGATCATTAGAAGTTGGCCCTTTTGATGTATCGCCAACTCCAACCTGTCAGACCAAGAGAAAAGAAAGAAGACAGGTCAAATAGCATGTGCTAGAATTTAGATCACAATAGCCCAAAGGTTGGAAAAAAGTAACAAACAACTAGAAGCTAGAAGCATGCTCATTTGGTAAGAAAATCTGAAAAAAGTAACCACAAAACCAAACAAAGGATTAGATAAAAAATACTAGGTAATTACAACTTTGTCCTTGACAAAATGTCTAACAAATTGAAAGCAATAATAAAAAAATAGAATCAGACTTTTAAAACCAAAATGTCGCATAAGGTCACTAGAAGAAGAAAGATGGACCTAAAAAAAAAAAATGAACTAAATGAATTGGCCTACAATGCAAAACATCTACCTGTGCAGCTATCCGATCAATGGTGTCAGCAGAGGAATTGAAAGTCTTGAGAAAGTAATCAGTCCCCCACTTGATAACATCTTTAATATGCTTGAGCTCTCCGGCAGCTTCATATTTTGCACTGTATTCAATTACACTCCAACTCAACATTGTCATGGCAAACGAAGCAGGGAAGTTGAACTTGATGGCATCTCCAGCATCATAATAACCACCCACAAGATCTTTAATTACAGATGACTTGTCAGACTTTCCATCATTCATACAAGAGTTTCCCCTCCACGAAACATTATTATGCTTTGGAAGCTTTCCAGCTGCAATGGAAAATTTTAGAAATTAAAATCAAATGCATAAATGTAAATAAACCAAGAGATTGTAAGAAAAGTACATTAGATTGCCCAAGGAAATCACAATTTAATTTAGGAATTTTTTAGGAACCTAAGTTGTTTATTAATTTCTCAATTTTGGACAAAGTAATACGAGTTTCAAAAGAAATGAAATGACTAAAATTGTCATTAAAAAAAAAAAACATAAATTGCAGGGATTTCGTGCTGTTTCATTTATTGCTGTTTCATTTATAAAAGCAGATTCATGAATCATCCAATTCATAAGTGACCCAATTCAAATTTTGGACAACTCATCAATTTTGGGGACAACCAAACCCTAAGCAATTGTAACATACCATTCCAAAGGAGCTTTTTTCTTTACCTTTCACATTGATTGTTAATTTGTTAGAATGGTTAGCTCATTTCAGGAGGAAAAACTTTACCCGTTTCTTTCCCGAGCTATCTAGAGATAAATATAAAAATACCCATTATCTGAATATGGACAGAAAAAAGAGAGTAGAAAAATATCAACAATTTATTATGAACAAATTTGGATATAAGCCAATAGAACATGAAATTCTAAACAACTAATAAAAGAGTAATCAGATCTGACTCTGAGAACCAAAAATTTAATGCATGTATTTGACTTACATCGCTGGGCATTGAAGAACATGAGAGCCTTGTGCAGGGCGACGGTGTAGTTGTCCGGCGGCGCAGGCTTGCCGTGGTGGCGGGGGACGGTCTTGACGATGAGAGTGATCAACCCAGCCAGGAACCCGGCGGCGAGGATGGTCCCCACCGTCCAGATGAAGATCTTGCGGCTAACGATGATACAACCCAGATCCACATACTTCTTCTTCTTCTGCTCACCGGGACCCAGCAGCCAGCTCTGCTGAGTCTCGTCCAGCGGCCGCGACAGCGCTGCCCTGTCGAAGTCCTGTAGGTTCCTGCTCCTGTCGTCGTCCGTCGCCGAGTCCGCGGCATTTATCTCCAGCGGCCCACCCCACGGATCTCTCCCGTACATACTCATCTTCTTCCAATTCTTCTCTCCTTCCTTCCAATTCAATTCCTTGTAAAATTACCCGGATCTAGATAATCAGAAAGCGAACTTCAAAGCTAACAACACCCACAAAGATCTGAAAAAAGACAATGATATCTGAAATGCCAGTAACTGGGTTTTGATCTAAACTAGTTTTTGATCCAAACCCACTTGGCTTCCTGCAATTGACAGGCAGTGGTGGACTGAGAGATGGTGTGAAAGTGGCGGTGGGTACACTATTGAAGAAACCATTGAATGGCAATGAGAAAAGTGCACGATAAATGGACTCCACAAATCGACAAAGACAGCCTGGAAGGTCTCTGACTTGGCTCACTTTCTCTAATGTTTATAAAACATCGTTGCGAGAATTACACTAATCTCCCCCAAAGTTTTCTCAAGAAATTAAGCAACTACTAACACATGCACGAAATAACTCTAATCTTCTTAGGCTCCGTTTGGAAGGCATTAGTTTTTGCTTGCTCAACTTTTGTTATTTTTTTGAAATAATTAAATTTATTCTTTTATATTTTAAACTTCCTTTTAATCATAAAAAGTAAAAGTATTAAATTAATAAAAAATTTAAAAATTATTTTTTAATAACTAATTAGTAATCAACTATAAAAAAAATTAGATTTTTTTTTCTTCCTAAACTAAGTCAATTTTTCTTAACAAAATTTACGTGATGTCATTTTTAACTAATTAAAATTTCTCACTCGTAATATAAGCAATCAAATTATGGATAAATTATAACATTTTTACATAATATTTTTATTTATTCATATAAAATTTATATAATATTAATAAGATTTTGTATAATTTTTAACATTTTTACCTCATATGGATAATTTATTAGCAAAATTTAAAAATAAAAGATGTTAGAATAATGTTTTGAATATGAAAAGTGCAGTCTAACTTGTAAAGAAATTTCAATAGAAATCAATATAATTTATACTTGAGTTTAGAGAAAATTACTTTGATTTGTTTGTGTTCTTAATCTAAATTTTTCTAAAATTTAGTTATGGTTTAAAGGCTGTTTGATTTATCAAAAATAAAAATAAAAAATACTATTTTTTACTATTTTTTAACTTTTTCTAACTTTTGCACCAATTTATTTATTAATTTTTTTCAATTTTCTCTATTTTTACTGGTGGGGTACACCCGATCGACCTAACTTAACCGATTGGCCAATTATACTTGAAGTATATATTGAATTCATTTCAGCCACTTTCTGTGACTGAAGGAATTGGGGGATCTAGTAGGGTGCACCCTACCGAACACCTGTACCTATCTAATGGTCACACCCGATCGAACTTGACCGATTTACATTGCACGACCGACCACTCAAATGGTCTCAAGATTGGGCTGATCTTCTCAAATAAGACAAAAATGCTTACGTTATGATCATGCGTATGCGTATAACCACCCTCTGACATATTTCGTGATATTCTTCTACAAAGGTGTTGCCTGCCACTAACAGTTTTGATAACTGATCAAGTGATATCAGCATGGGGATTTGTGAATACACGCGGCATACTTTAATTGAGTAGCAAGTATGATTCAGTACTATTTCCATGCATAATGTCCATGCAGGTTCAACGCATATTTATAAATATATCTACTTTCGGTGCCCACGTACACATATTACATTCTACTTTACTGTTAATCTGTCAAAATATTTTATCAGATTTCTGACTAACTTAAGTATCGGATGCTCTTTGGCAGGCATCACACCAGTGTCAAGGCAGCAGTTCTTAACAACCTGGATTTAGTTTGATTCATCCTATGCTCATCTGGATTCACTGTACTATCATTTACTAATTTTCTCTAATTTTTTATCTAACTTGTACTAAGTTTTTTTAATTTTTTTTTTAATTTTTCATGCTTTCTAAAAAATACACCAAACACCTAAAATTTAAAATTTTTTAACTTTTTTTTTTTTTAAATTTTCATACTTTCTAAAAAATACACCAAACACCTAAAATTCA
>JAVXUM010000036.1:18026084-18038957 GCA_035590655.1 Pouteria glomerata
AGAGAAGAAGCTGAATGCTGAAACAAATGGGGACGCTTACGAGACACCTAAAAGTGAAAAGAAGAAGAAAAAGAAGGAGAAAAGGATGCTGAAACAGAATCAAGCTGCAAAGGATGGGGACGGTGCGAATGGGTTAAACACAGAGGAGGAGGTAAAGGCAAAGAAGAAGAAGAAGAAGAAGAGGAGGAATAAGGCTGAAAATGGTGAGGATCTTCTAGGTGGTGGTGAAGGTAAGAAGAAAAAGAAGTCAAGAAGGGTCGATGATGAGTAACTTCTTGTAATATGTGATAACGCGGAGTTACAGATATGGCTTGCCAGTTCTACTGTTGTTGTTGTTGTTGCCAACCTTAATTATGATGATCAAAATTTCGTTTCTGAGATTTTTGCTGTTATCAATTTATCTTACACGCTACGTGAATGTGATGAATGCAATTTTTTTTTCTTTTTTTGTGTTTTTATTTTTTTATTTTTGTTTTTTTAATCCGTATAAAATTGTATAATTTTAAAAAATTAATATTTCATATTTTGTATAATAAATAAAAATTTAAAATTTTATAATTTTGTAATTCGTATTTATAAAAATTTATAAGATTTTATATATTTTTTAAGCTAAAAAGTGTGTTCAGAATAATAAAAAATTGAGATAAAATGAAATAAAACAAAATAAGTTGTAAATTCATAATTCATGTACTAAGATAAAAACAAATAACTTTTACAAATTTTTTTTCTTAGTAAACGGTATAAGTTGTAACACATGCATATATATACATATAAAGGCTCCGTTTGGAGCACCAATTCTTCTCAAAAAATTCTAAAACACTTAAAAGATTTAATTTTTTCAAACTCTACAAAATTTTATTTTTTAAAAATAATATCAAAATCCATTAAAATATACTGTAAAATTTGTAAAAAATCGTATTGACATTTGTATTAAAAAGTTTTATAAAACTCGAATGTGACATTTTGTTTGATTTTTTATTTTCTGTTTTCTATTTTATGAATTTTATGTTCTAAAAATTTTAAATTATGAAAACAAAAAATATTATATTTTCCTTATTTTGAGTTAAAAATACTCAAAATGATTTTTTTTTATTTTTCATTTTATGTGTAAACTAGTTTTCTGTTTTCTAAATCATAATTTGAAAACACAAATAACCAAATGGTTTTAAATTGTTTTCCTTATTTCAATAGTTCGAAATGAAAAACGAGCTTAAAACAAAAAATAAAAACTAAAAACAAAAAATATAAAAACAAATCAAATAAGGCCTAAAATTTTTAAAATTTTCACTAATATTTTCTCACATGCTATTTTATATAATTTTTAATAATTTTATATCAAACTAACAGTAATCATTTAATGATCATTTAAAATAAATTTTTTACATTTTAAATATTTAAAATTTTTATTTTTAAATTAGTTGCGACTCCAAATTGGCCCAAATATAGAGGGAGAAAGAGACAGAGTGACTTACAAAGGGAGGGAGGGAATCGACTTTGACTTCCGATTCCCAGTTGGCACTTGGCATTCCTAAACTGATGACGGTTTGTGCCTTATTATGCCACGAGCCTAGTTGAGTGCCCTTTAAATCGCGTTCTAGAACCGCGGGTGTAGAAAGGCTTTTTGAGACGATGAACCGCGTTCTAGAATCGCGGGTATTCCGCAAATTAGAACCGCGTTTTGAGACACGGGTCTTCGATGAATCGCTTTTTCAGATAGCGATTTTTCATAAACTTATTAAAACCGTCTTTTGAAACCGCGGGTCTTCGGTGAATCGCTTTTTCAGATGGCGATTCTTCATGGGTAGAAAGTTTTACAACCGCGATTTAAGATCGCGATTTTTCATTAACCGCACTTTTCTAAATTGTTTCTTTCCTGCCGTATTCTCCGAAAATGTGGGGAAAAGGGCTGTAGAACAAAAAAAAAAAGTCAGAGAAACGTTGGCCTCGTCATGTATTTCTTTTATTTAAAAAACGAAAAAAGAAAAAAAACGGCGCCGAAGAGAGAAACGTTGGCCTCGTCATATATTTCTTTTATTTAAAAAACGAAAAAAGAAAAAAAAGAGTACTGAAGAGGGAGACGTTGGCCTCGTCTCTCTCTGGTTCGAAAAAGTCGACAAAACGAGGGTTTTGTGAAGAGAGGGGGAGAAATAAATTCGCAGCGTCTACAAAAATGCAAGCCAGTGCGACTCTGCAACAAAGACAATAAACACTCCGCCTCCGCCTCCCTCTCTCTCTCTCTCTCTCTCTCTCTCTCTCTGCCACGCTCTCTCTCTCATCTCGGAAGAAATGGAGAAGCAACCTCAATTGTTGACCCAGGTAATCAAGGAGAACGGCCACCAGTAAGAACGAGACAAATCTGGAGATGATGAAGAAGAAATCTACGAGAAGATCGAAGCGCCCAAGTTCGTCGACTTCTCCAAAATCGGTCACTTCCGTCCCGATGGTCGTTACTGGTTTTGCCTGCGAGTCGGTATGTGCTGCTTCGTACCTACATCATGTTCTATGAATCTATCCTATGTATTTCACTTGATTTCTATGTTTCAAAATTTCTGCTATGTTCTGAATTTTTCTTGTAGTTGATGCCTATTATAAGTAGCTCCGCTTTCAGTGGTGATGCTTGTTTTATTCTCTTAGAATTTAATTAATTCTTCAAAATTTTTAGTTACTTCTTATTTGATCCTATCTACTGGACATTTGAGGTTACACCTATCCTTCACAAGCGATTCATCCCGAGGTGGGAGCATCTATCCAAAACTTAGTTCGGAGACTTTGGCAAACCCTAGTCATTGTATGCCTCTTAATTTGTGTTTATTTGTATGAAATCAGTTGTGAGTCCTAAGATTGAGATTTGGCATGTATTATTATTACTCTGATGATTGTTTATGTGGCTCATTCCCAAGAATTTATATTTTCTATTGTGGTTTGTTGTTGTTTGTATGTTAATGCTTAACTTAGTTCGATTATCTGGTTAAAAATCCCGTGATTTACATGTTATTTTTATATGGGAATTAGTTGTAATTGCTCTGTTATCATGTTATTATTGTATAGGTTGCATGAAACTTATAGAAATGCACTTAGTTTGGACTCGATCCTTGTTATGTTTCATTTGATTATATTTATTATTTTAATTAGGTCACATATTCCCATGCCTCCTTTCCCAGCATTTGGCTTTCACAAATGAACTTTTGAAGTGCAAAATTGGGCACTTTGGTTCAAAATTTCTTCCTCCAATTTGAGGGGGACACTATAGAAATGCACAATGCAGTTAATTTGCCACTTGCTGTAAGTTGATCGAAGTAATTCATGTCCTAGGAATCCCTCTATGCTAATGATTTATGATTCTTGTTTATTGTGTGTTATATTGTTTCACCTATAGATACTGGTGGTCCATGTGATGAAAAGAGTTGAGACAATAGCGTGAGAAGATGTTGTAGTCCTTACGGATTCTATGTCATGGATATAGGTTGTCGTTGCAAACCATGCTATGCATTTGTTTTTTTTTTTCCCTCCTTCTCTTTTCGTTACGCTTGTTGGAGAAATACACTAACACTAGATTAAGATTTGAGAAAAAGAAAGAGAAGTGAATGTATGAGACAAATATAAGCATGGTTTAGCGGCTTTGACCTGCCGTCCACAGAACAAAGCCAAAAAGAGCTGCATCTATTAACCTCTCATGTCTTTCTATCACAAAGATTGCATATATATATGTATAGGTGAAATAAAAAAACAAGCAAATAGGAATAATAGGTCCAGATTGATGGAGGAATATTAAGACATAATCATTATCATTAATTTATAATCAATGTCATGCATTTTTCAACATTCTAAGCAGTCCGAAACCTCAATGATTTGTCATAGGATATGCATCTACCGTTTTCCATGTACTTAATTTTAATGCCGTGCCCCTTCAATTCTGTTTCAGGATGTGATCAGAAGCATGAAAAAGAAATTGACCTTGAAGCAATCTCAAAAAACTTTGTTCTTCGGGTTGGTTTATACATTGTGCTCTCTGTTAAATGGCATAGTTGTTAGTAAATTTAGAGTTTGACATCAGTGATTCATATAGGTCATTCTACTTACCAAAAAAAAAGAAATAAATTCGCAGTTGGGAAGAGATAGAGACACACAGAGAGAGAGAGAGAGAGAGAGAGAGAGAGAGAGAGAGGTAATTATAGAAGAATGAATGAGGTATAATGGTTGGGAGATTTAGAGAGAGAAAATCTAGAGAGAGAACGCCGTTAATGCGGAAGTGTTGGTATTAAGTTGAAGTCTTTGTTCTACTGAAACCGGCTTTGTTTAGACTATGGTTCACAAGTAATTCCGAGGAAGGTCCAAGTACAAATTGGCTAGTTTTAATTGTTCAATTTTTACTATATTATTTTCTTCTCATTTTTAGGATTGCTGGTTTAAATTTCTTATCTGCAGCATTAATTAGCGCAATCTTGATTAAAAATTTCGTGTTTGTCCCCTTCTTTATATGCACACACCACGCACTGCATCCTTAACAAATCATCTTTTTAGATTTTCTGTGCTTAAAAAACAATAATCCTCTTTTTAGGGTTTTTTCAGATTGCTCTTTTCTTGGGTTGAATTTGAAGTTCTATTCTAGGGTTTGAATTATCTTCGTGTTTGATATTATGGTAATCAATTTTTGGTTTCATTAAATTTTATGAAGGTTATTCCTTTTGTTTTTGTAGAGCAACCCTGGATGTTTCATTTGTTTTAGTTGTGAATTGGTGCGCTTTCGTATGTGCCATTCAATTTAGTTTCTTTTTATGGGGCTTTGATTTTACTGTTTGCTGTGCACATAGTTATTATGTGGCTCTGGATTGTGTCCTTTGTTTTTGATGGTTATCTCGGATGCTTGAATTACTGTGTTTTTGGTTGTGTTTTGCACTCGAACTTTCTTCTTTAGGGTTTGATTGTACTGTTTTTGTTAATTTATTTAATAAATGCTAGTTCTCCATTGTGTTTTCAGGATCAACGTCTAATTTTTTTGATGGTTGCAATTGGAAAATTCAACTTACAGCTGGGGCTTTTCATCAAGAGGGCACTGATCATTTAACTGGTAATTAACTACTGTTATGGCTTTACATAAATTATCTATTCAACCAAACTTTCTTCATTAGGGTTTATTTTACTATTTTGAGTTCATTTATTTAATATATGCTTGTTTGGCATCTGTGTTTCAGGATTAGCACCTAATTTATATGGTGGTTGTGACTAGGAAATTCAAATCTATTTACGGCTTTGATCAAACGAAGAACTGGTAATTCAACTGTTTCTTAACATTCTTAACAACGTCACACAAAATCTCTGTTTGCAACTTCTGCATATGTTGGGCTTTAACTTCGTCTTATTGAAGTCATTAATTGTTTTGTTTGAATAATTGGAATGTCTTAATGATAATTTGCTATGAGATTGGGGGGAAAAGAGGACCAACATATGCTGAAGGTGTAGACAGATATTTTACAAGTATAACTTCTTTTTTTTTACTTCTTTTTTTTTTTTTTTTAAATTTTGCAAGTACAATTTACTAGGATCATCATTCAAAATTTTTTCACATGCATGATGGTTGTAACTCTTTTGGTTAATCTCTTTACTTTTACCCTTTTTAGTGCAGAAAGAAGGGATTTGGTTTTTGTTGTACATGCTATATTTATGAGGCGTCTGCGCCTACCAATTCTTATGTCCGCTGGATGTTGTTTTCAATAATCAATTTGAATACAGGGTGTGGCATACACTTGTGCATATTTACTGCTCCCATTTTCTTTGTTATAAGTGAGAAAACATTGACTTAAGTTTTAATGAAGTTCCATCCTTCATAGAAGGCCTATATTTTAATCATTTGGTGTTATGCGTATACCTTGAACTATTGACATCCCAAAGAGGTAGTGGTTGTTATTGGTTGTATTTTAGATCCTATTAGTGTTTTTGTATTTTGAACTTGCTCATTTATGATCTTGCAATTGTTCTAATGGCTGGTCATAATTGATTACTACATATTTCCTTTGATGGCAACAATGCTGGTATATGATCTTGAGTGTCTTGGCTGTTTTGGTCTTGCATGAAGTCATGTCTTTTCCTTTCTGGTTTGTCTATCTCTGTCCTTGTGTACTGTTTTGTTTTGTTTGAAGCAACAAACAGCTATGATGAGTAGGCTTTATATACTTTTGTTAGCTTAGGCCCTTGATCATTTTTTTTAACAGCTCCTACTAGGATCTTTCTGTTCTTTATATAATCTTTTTTAATCATAGACTTCAGAGGATCTTGAATACGGTGATCCATATTTATCAACACTTTGCATTCTCCGAATGTCCATTGAGTTGATGTTTAGTCAATCTTGAGTACGATTTCATCCCAAAATTGACATGGTGTGGTTCCTACTTAACTGTGTTATTTATCAAAACATATTGATCCTAAATTAACTAGAGGAAGCTTGGACATATTGTTTGATCCAGATCTCAATTGAATTCCACAAAATACTAGTTCCCTTACTTTTGTCATCCTAGGTTCTAAAAATGTTTTTATTTGAAGTTTCTACTAGTAATAAGGACGTTTCTTACTTCTATCACTACAAGTTCCCAAGAATTTTTTTTTTTGAAGTTTACATTTTGCCTCATGTTAGTCATTTTTCTTAATATTTTCTGTTTAGCTTAGTTGTTTACAAACATAATGTCCAATGCCGTTTTAATTTTTAAAGAATATCCTTTTCTTCTGGAAGTTTGCATCTTGCCATGTGGTAGTCATCTATCTTAGCATTTTCTGTTTACCTTAGTTGTTTATAGGTATAGCATCCAATACCTTTTCAATTTGTAAGTTGAAGAACATGGTCTCCTTTTTAGATATACTTTAAATTTTCAAAGTTCTTTGTTTTTCATGTGTGTTGAAGCACAACACCATCAGGGAGTATTGACTAGCTTGATTCTTTTCTTTTCTTTTTATTTTTTCTATTTTTCTATTCTCAACTTTGAAAATATTGACTAGCTTGATTGTTCAAGCAAATTGCTTATAAGTGACTGGTTTCTTACTTTTGGAGGCATATTTGAAATTCACACGAGTATTTCAATTTACGTATCATATATTGCAAAATCTTCTCATGGGTATTTTTCTACTTTGAAACTTGTGCTGATTCAAAATTTGTGTCTTTGAGTTAATGTCTTTTCACTTTCTCTGTCTTCCTTGTTACGCTTGGCCAGTCTTATAGATAATTTCAAAACAACTGGTGAAATGAGATTATGTAAGTTTTTTCTAATAATTCAAGCTGAGTCCTCTTTTTGTAGGTTGTTTAACAACAGAGATGTTGGTAAATTTGGATATGATTGCTTTAGAAATCAGAGAAAACACAAAAAGTTTGAAATAATATGTATATTCAATCAAAAAGCGTACATTCAATGAGTCAAATTATAAGACAAGCGATTAAATATAGTCAAGAATCATTCTTAGTATACGATTAATGTTTTTTGTAGGTATTCGAACTTTGAGATAGTGTGGAAAACATTACATGAGTCACGTTGGCCTAGCCTGGCAATGTAGTAAATTGTTTTTTAAAACGACGTGTAGAAGAATATAAACTGATAAATGACTAGCATTAGGTGTATTGGGAAGCACACTTTAAGTATGCTAGTTGATTTGATTGAAATTTTAGAAAATTTTATTGCTATTACTATATTAGCTCATTACTCATCACTTTATTATATCGACTTTAGAAACAGTTGTCTCGACAAAGCAGCAGAGATAGCTTTGCTCTTATCCTTCGATGGTTGTGTTGAAGTGAGAATTCCAGGTAATACCAACTGCTATAGTATAATATTGTTCTCAAAAATTTTGTTTGTCTTTTTGATGCATGTTCATTGGCCATGGTCAACTGTTTTAATTTGCCATGCTCAAGCGCTTGCGCACACATATATGTATATGCATGCAAGCGCATCTTTGTGTATATTCTTTAATATACGCTTCTAAAAATATGTGTAAGAAATTATCTTTAGCTGAAGAGAAACTTCTAGAGGAGCTTTGCCCCACCACATTCTTTCTCTTTCTAAGGATATTTAAGTAACTTCTCACAGAAGAAAGCTAGATTTTTTTTTTCTTATTTGGAAAACACAGTTTACATAAATAGTTAATTTCAAATATTTTTTCATTTGTCTATGGTGCCATACTAAAACCAATTGGTTATGAGGGGTGTGTGAGTTTTACTAAATTTGATTACCCAAAGTTGCCTAATCATTGGAAAGAATCTGATTTATATGGCGGGTAATAATATATCATTTTGGTTTTGTAAATTTTGAGTGTGAACCTATTGAAATCTATGTAATTTATAGCTAGTCTTGTTAACTTAGTCGAATGACAAGTTGTATATTGCCATTTACCTTTGATATCCTCCAACTTTTGTTGACCTGGAAACATATTTAAATCTCAATCTTTTTGAATTGATGCATTAGTGTTTGTTGAAGGTGAAATGAGTGAAATGATGGTTTTTAGCTCAATCAAGCTCAATTGATCTTCGCATTGTTTTAGCTCTTGACCAAAATGTTTAGCTTGATATCCTCGTTAAGTCATGTTGCAAATAATCAGCATCATTTTTTTTTGGTAAATATAATAGTCATCATATGTATTCACACGCAAAGATAGTTGTTTTATTTTATATTTCATGTGCTTACAACGCTAGTCTATTATTTTCCTGGTATTATTTGTGGGAAGATCCACAAGTAGATGTTACAGTTTAGCTGTTGTAGTTTAGTGTGTTATATTTTATTTCAGTTGTATCTTTATTTTTATTTTTCTTTCTTCTTCTTCGTATGGTTGTTTTCCCTTCTTCATTTTGTTTTCTTACGTACAAATTATATTTAGATAATGGCGGTGAAAACTGTTGCTAGAAATCCAATATATAGATGATGGCAATGAAACAATAATAAGAGTTCGAATCAAATTATGTGACAAGATCACGCTAGCATAGAATTTCTCGTTTACATACAAAAAGAGAAGAATGTTACAATTAACCTTGCCGAAGGGGAAGCAAGCAAGAGTTAAGGATGAATTACTAATGTTAATGTTTGGAAAGAATAAAATTTATGAAAATTCACTTTACAATCATATTTTTCAAGCTCTAGTACTGATACGGTTAGTAATTGGGTCCACAATTGACAGGATTCACTGCTAGGAGGCGACTTTTATATTTCAAACTGCATTTTGTGTTTAAAGGGTACAACTTCCCTTGTTATTAAGCATGCACCATGTTGCGCTTGTAAATCTTATGCACTAATGCACTGCAGGCATGCACCCATTAATTGATAGTAGAATTACCTCTTATCGTTGATTCTTGCTTCTGTAATTAGTTGATTTATCATTTATATTGCAAGCAGTGGTTGTAAGTATTGATCCTCATAGGGTTTAATTGAAGAATCCTAATGATGTAGAGTTCATGGCTGTTAATGTAGGTAGCACTAGTAAGGAGACCCATGCATATTCTTTTTTATTTGGTTGATTCAGAACTTATTGCTTACAGGTTCACTATTTTGCTGCTAGTGTTCACTGAGACTCTTTTTTACAGCAAGTAATGTGGCAATTGCTATTCTCATGCACTAGGAAATTTCTAATTCTAACATGGTAAGTATTAGATTTAAATATTCTCTGTTACCTTGCAAGTTACCTTCCAGATTTGTTTTTTTTTTTTTTGGCTAAGTTTTATATTGTCTGATTTAAATATGCATTTTTTTGCTAAGTTTTTTTTGCAGTCCGCTCACCTACCTGATTCCTTGGTTTTTCATATAAGTGTATTTATGTGTTTGTATGCTTTTGTCTATAATATGTACATATGATATTTGGTTAGTCACATCAATGGAAATCGCAAAAAGACTTGGTCCTCAAGCTTGTTTTTACTTGATACAAGCCAAGAAACTAAAAAAAAAAATTGTTGAAGGGATAAATTGTTCTATTATAGTTATTGACGTGGCCAAGAAAATTTCAACCAAGTGGTTCTATATAATTTTTAAAATATCAGAGAGTCTTGGCTGGACGAAGAGGTCTTTTTCAATGGAGTGTTGCATACTTGCATACCTTGCCTAGTCTTTGGAATTTATAGAATAGTTTTCACTGGTAATAGTAGCAGTGTAATGTTGTAGTATTTAGTTTTCAAAGTTAGAATCTGAACTAGATAGTTGGGAAGTTTGAAACTCTTCTATTGGAACATCAGTTGGTTTGAGAATACCATTGTTTCTTGAGGAATGGGTCCAAGGATTCAAGTTTTCCTGCTGGTTATTGTCACTCATATTTTGGTTATAGCAGGGGAGACAGACCCTAGCGATGGTAAGCTGCTTTAGTTATTGTTTATACTACTATTTTTAAGGTGATCAATCAATACATATGATCAATTGTTTGTTGTTCATCCTTGCCAAATAAAACCCCATTCTTTTGATTTTTATTTTGATCCAATAAACTAATTACTTGTTTACGACAAATAAAATAATTGAATTTATACTTGTTAATTCTGTTGTTTGCAGAAATACATATGAACATTTGTTTAGTGAGGTAATTGAAGTTTAAGATTTGAAATTTTGAATCTTCCAACAATACCGTGCCTGAATGGTCAGGACAACTGAATGATTGATTCGCTATGTTTGTTGGGTCAAAATCATCGTTATACAAAGTGCTGATGCCTAGGTTTTTCCTTAGTGACTCCATTTGTGATGATGGGCTTGTTATTTCAAATGCTAGTATAGGATAATAAGATGTCTAAACATGTAGATTCTACTATTCACGTCTTAAAACTATTTGTTTAACCTGGAACAACATGATGTCTTTAAGCTTAGTTTCGTACTCAATTTTGATTATTGCTTTCAACTATAAATGTCCGTGGCTTTTATGTCTTTAGTTTTATCTGTAAACGTTCTAAATTATACTGCTAGTATAATTATATCCAATTTATTTTGTTTGCTGGCATATGCTTGAGATGACTTTGCCCTTGAAGCACTTTAATCAGGTTTGTCATTTTCTGCTATTAACTCGTCAGCATAGTTATCAGAACCAAATTGGACCTCAAACTAGTGAGAGGGGTTCAACTTGTTCAATTGTTAATAAAAAAATTATATATATATATTTTTTTATTTATATATTTAATTCCTACGTATATCTCAAACTCAGTTGCTATTTTGAGTCTTCAGAGCTTGCTATTTGCCATAAATGTTTGTATTTTGATTTGGTCAACTGGTTTTTTATCCAATCAATGTAATGCTTGAACTGGATGGTTGAACCCTCTCCTTTCTTGTTTGAACATGTTCAACTGGCCGTTTCAGTCCAATTTTGATAACACTGCCTATAGGCATCTAGAGATGCTTTAAGTTCATGTAACCACTATGATTGCCTTAAAGTATTTGCTACTATTATATAAGTGATATGGTAGTACTTTAAGTGAAAAACTACAGTCTGTAGAATATATAAAAACTTATATATTTTTGATAACTCAGGCACTGTTTGATGTGCTAAAAACAAAAAAATCTCTGAAAATCTCTAAAAATTTCTGAAAGTTATTTGCTTTTTATCTCACTTCACGAAAATCTTATTTTATCTCACTTTTTATCATTTCAAACACACCCTCAGTGTGTTTGGGCAAACTTACGTGCATCTCAACTTTTTCTTAAGAATCTGTACAATAGCCTACAAACCACCTGGACCGGCTAAGCCCATGGAAATTCTATGGAAATTCTATGTCAAGGCTTAAATCTTAATGAAAATGCCCTCCCTTAGAGTCGAACTTAGGACCTCTCTTGGGAAGTCCCAAGCTCTGGCCAAGTGACCTAAGTTTCTTGGTTACTGTCAGTTGAATTTTAACTTTTATGAGGCTAATTTCTTTCTGTTATATACATTACCAATGCAAGTCATCCAAAATCTTTTGTTCTTAAGTCCTAACATTTGCTATTATGGAATTGTAATGAAATTGCATGATTAAAATGTTTCAAATTACTTTTGAATTCTTCCATTTGCTTGGGAATAATTAATATTATCCATTGGAACATTAGTTTTGGTGATAAAAACATGAATTATTTTTGATTTCTGATGTAGTTGCTGCACTAAATTCTTTCAAAATGAGCTGGCAGAACCTGCCATCTAACTAGAACGGGCCAGTTCCTTGTGGCAATGGCTGGGTTGGAATTAATTGCACCAATTCTCGTGTGACCTTTTATGTTAGTCAGTGATCTTTAGAACTTTCAATGCCCTCAAACTACTACAATAATTGATAAAGATTACGATAGGAATTTTATAAATATCATAGTTTCAGAAAAAACGTGATAAAGATTTGTAAGTTAAATTTTTTATCTTAATCGAATGAAAAAACTAAGATAAAAAGTTACTTCTAATACTTTCTATCTCAGTTTTGTTAAAATTGTGATTGAAAAAAGTGAGATAAAAGATCAGTAATACTTTTTATCTCAGTTTTGTTAAAATCGTGATTGAAAAAAGTAAGATAAAAGATCAGCAATACTTTCTATTTCAGTTTTGTTAAAACCTTGATTGAAAAAAGTGAGATAAAAGATCAGTAATACTTTTTATTTCAGTTTTGTTAAAGTCGTGATTGAAAAAAGTGAGATAAAAGATCAATAATACTTTCTATCTCAACTTTGTTAAAGACGTGATTGAAAAAAACGAGATAAAAGATCAATAAAGACCATCTCTAGAAAAAACTAAAATAAAAATGTTAGAAAAATCATATCTTAAAAAAAGTAAAATAAAAGAATGAGAGACAATATTATTATTATTTTTTTCTGTATCTCACTCAAGTAACTTTGTTTATTACTTTATGTAATTTAAATTAGATTTCATAAATTTTATTATAACATTTATTTATTAATCTTAATTAATTTAATATTTTATAAAAAC